>JAUCMX010000021.1:11465720-11485720 GCA_033459395.1 Hemibagrus guttatus
AATTTGTAACAATGCCCATTGTTAAAAGCAATATAGAAATAAAGTTGGACTAACTGAACCCCAAAATTACAGAATAGCAGCGAGAACTAATTTTAGAAAGTGCCCATGGTTTTTCATACTAAAATATATTGCTTCGAGTAGGGACCATTTCATTTAACAAGCAACTACATCGAGTTTAAATGAGTGGGTAAAAGATAAGCATCGTGTCCAGTAGTGTAGGAAAATATTTTTTTCTACCATTATGGAGAATAAGAACAAGCCTAATAGGCACATAATGATCATTTTGGAAGAGTATGCTCCTTAGTGCCTGATATTTCAGATATAATGGGTGCTACTGGAGTGTAGGTGTGTTGGCTTGCACCGACGTTTGATGGGTGGGTGGTTTTTGAGGAAATTGGGAAGATTCAAGATAACTGATATTGTTTTCATGCATGCAATATGGTCCAATGTTCTGTTTTTTTCTTTTCTTGGCTGTTTATCTGAGAGTGGGTCTCTGTGTTATTTCTTGTTTATAAAAGTGAAAAGAAAATGTAATTTAGCTTTAATAAAAAATCATTCCCTCTCTTCTTTAAGACTTGTGTGTGAAGAATATTACATTATGATGCTCATGAGCAGTCTTAAGCAGTGATCCATGTCTTCAGGAGACACAGAGGCTAAATTCTCTTAATTATTCATTAACATGAGAAAAACTACTGAATGCATAAATAATGTTATTCTAAGTTATTGGATCTTGATAATGTTGAGATGATCTTTTGTGCAGGCCTAAATAAACATAGAAGGATTAAACATTATAAAATACTCTTTTAGTACACTTATGGCCTTTAGTATACTCAACTATATTATTACAGGTGAAATAGTTCTGTCTCTTGTATTTAGTTTGTATTTTTGTTAGTTTTGCAGTGGGGCTGTATAGATTGTGAATAGGTCTAAGAATGGGTTGTAAGAAATTGGTCCATTTTTGATCCCTTTCGATATCTTGATTTTTGAGTTTAGCGATCAGGTTACATGGATCTTATCACTGCTACAATGATGACACACAATTTTACTTCTCTTGTCCTTCATCAACCTCCCAAGAACACTCAATATGTGAAACTTAACTGATAAAACACCCCTCCGCTGGACCTGTCAATCACCATCAACACTCAAAGCACACACACAGCTTGATGATGGTCTTAACATCCTCAGTCCTATCGTATAAAGCACCTGATCAAGCAGATGTCTTCTTCACAACATTAGGGAGGAGTAGCTTCTCATTTCTTAAACAACCATGTCAGAAGACACATCCTGTGGTTGTAGAAAAGATGTTGATCTGTTTCAGAAGGGTCAAATTATTGGCATGTATCAAGCAAAGAAAACATCTAAGGAGATTGCTGAAACTACTAAAATTGGGTTAAGAACTGCCCACTGCATTATTAAAAACTGGAAGGATAGTAGGGAACCCTCATCTTCGAGGAAGAAATGTGGTCGGAAAAAAATCTGAATGACCGTGATCGGCTATCACTTAAACTTTTGGTGAAATCAAACCGTAAAAAAAAACAGTAAAAAAACAGTAGAACTCACCGCTATGTTTAATAGTGAAAGTAAGAGCATTTCCACACGCACAATGCATATGGAACTCAAGTGATTGGTACTAAACAGCTGTGTAGCCTTAAGAAAACCACTTCACTGAGGCTAAATGAAAAAAAAAGGCTTCAATTTGCTATGGAGCATAAAGATTGGTCTCTGGAGCAGTGGAAGAAGGTCATGTGGTCTGATTAGTCCAGATTTACCCTGTGCCAGAATGATGGGCACATCAGGGTAAGAAGAGAGGCGGATGAAGTGATGCACCCCTCATGCCTAGTGCCTACATGTGTTTTGGCATTGCAGGCCTCAAAGGGCTCTGCACCATATTGCTTATGAACCCTGATTCCGAACTGCATACCTTCACCCTCAGATCACTTGATATGTTTTTCTCTGATGTCTGAACAGGCAGCTTGTAGATCTCGCTGTTTCATCCTGGTACTTCATTGGTTGAATAGGCTTCCATTTTCACAACTGTGTATAAATTTTCCTTCTGTAAAGAGCTACAGACCTTCCTCCTCCGGCAATATCTGTGACACCTCACCTTGTCTATATATACTTTGCATTTATTTACCTTACATGTTTTCTTACTCATTGCTTTATGCTGCACTACATTATTATGTATGCACATAGGATTTAAATTGCCCTTGCTCTTAGCATAAAAAATTATATGTTGTTTCCACACAAACCACTCACAAAACAATTTAACAATCTAGGATTTGTTTCTTGGCTTTCATTATTCAAATTTGAAGGATGCTTTTGCACCTTTAATTGTTTGCACTTTTTTTTTTAAGCCACTCTAAATAAAAGTGTCTGACTAATGACGAAATGTAAATGTAATAGGAGAATGTGTGCACTATGTTATATATCTCTAGTATTCAGATGTTACAATAATATAACTCATTAAAGCTGATCTAAAAAGGAATTAGAATCACATCTTAATATGAAGTTGGATAGACTTCATACTGCACAGAATTGAGATTTCATTTAAGGATGTGATCATTCGAGACACAGTGTTGAAGATCCTGACGATTTCCTCCTGTTTGTTTACACAGAGCTTATTTGCAGTCGGAGGTAGAGGTTCAGGGAATATTTGGAGGATTAGGATTTTGAGAGACCAGTCTGTTATTTATTTGTTTGTTTGTTTGTATTTGTTTGAGGATATAATTCATTCAGCACATTTTAGAGACCAGTCTGTTATTTATTTGTTTGTTTGTTTGTATTTGTTTGAGGATATAATTTCATTCAGCACATTTTAGAGACCAGTCTGTTATTTATTTGTTTGTTTGTTTGTTTGTTTGTATATATTATTATATTGCTAAAAACCTATGAGTGTTTTTCCAGCAGATGCAAAGTTGAATGTGTGCCATCAGCTGGTACTTCAATTGGACAGGAAAATGAAGAGGACAAATGTAATACCTATTCATATCCAAATCCTTTCAACCACATAATCAGTTACAGGGAGATTTCATGGTATAGCAGGTATTTCCTATCCATTATTCACAATTAAAGTCACCATAAAATTGATTATCACGTTTATAGGAAAGGCTTTTATTCGATTAAGAAGCAGTACATTTGTGACATGCAACCGTTAATATTAAACGTGACCGTGTCTGTAACATCCCTGGCAAATAAAAGCAACCATGAATCAAACAAACAAAAAGAAGAAAACCTAGCAGCTTTTTAGCTCACTCTACACTCCTACACCTTTGCTTTGCTCACAGATTCACATGTTCACATACACATTTTCACTGTCAAGCATAGGTAGAGGAAGAAAATAGAAATACATGCAGGGAAGAAAAATAACTCATGTATGTCAACTTAATCATTGAGCCTCTGATTCATCCTCAAACCCTTCCCTTACAATGCAGACCCACGCAAAACCACTCACCCATCTGCTGCAAGGAGAAGTGAGGGTGTGGGCCAGTATACTTCTCTTTGGGTGTCTATTATTCCTTATATTCACATGATGTCAGCAATAATATATGAAAAAGAAAAGTCATATCTGGAAATAATTTGAGGCATAGATTGAATTTTGACATGCGCAAAGGGACTGAAGTAGATACAGATATGGAGCCCACAAACAAATGTCTATGAGACGAAATGTTTTTTTGTTTGTTTGTTTTGTTTTCTCACCTTGGCAAAATATAGTTTCTCAATAGAAATACAAATTATTCAGATGGGAGATTGTTATACATAATGCAATTTCATTTCTTAATGGGGGGCTGCAGTGGCTCAAGTGGTTAAGGCTCTGTGTTGTTGATTGGAGGATTCAAGCCCCAGTACCACCAAGCTCCACTGTTGGGCAATTGAGCAAGGCCCTTAACCCTCTCTGCTCCAGGAGCGCTGTATCATAGCTGCCCCTGCGCTCTGACCCCAACTTCCTCAGCTGGGATATGTGAAGAAAAGAATTCCACTGTGCTGTAATGTATGTGTGGCGATAATAAACGTTTCATGCCCCCCTCTCTCTAAAAGAATAGTATATGAAAAGGTTAATTAGCGAGAAGCATATGGTAGCCTGATCCACGGTCTAGAAGAAGCAAACAAGAAGAGTGATATAATACACACATACTCAGACAGAACTTTTCCACAGGGAATTTTACTTAAGTTGCCAACTCTAGATGAAAGGAAAAGCACTACAAGAATGAGAGACAGATAAGAGACAAGGATGTGACACATAGCTCCAAGTTTGGTTCAGGATGTCACATGCAAGTTTCTAATATTAATTCCTCCCTTAACCAAGTAGTAAGTACAGCATCTGCATCTCTGGCATTTCAAAAAACAGTATATCAGTCAGGGAAGTGGGTCTATGGAGGCATATGTGAATAGACAGACAGTCTCCTCTAGGCACTATTCAGGTCTGTTGTGGTGTATGATCTTTGGAACGTCTAGCACACGCTTGGCTCAGCAAGTTATTTGCTATGGGAGTATAAATCTGGAATTGGTAAAAGTGGTTTTCAGAATATAATATTATTGTTAGAGCCGTTCTCTCTGTACCATTAGTGATGATTTTTCTGCATCACATAAACATCCATGATTGTGGTAAACATGTATAACAAAGCTACTTTTAATACAATGTTTCTGTTGTAATTGTAGAAGTCCATGCAACAAGAATAAAACCACAGCCAAGTAAAGGCATCTCTTTGCAAACTAGGTATGAATTAGAATATTAACATTTTCTATAATTTCTTCATAGATTATTATTATTATTATTATTATTATTATTATTATTATTATTTTCTCTTTTCTCTTAAGTGGTCATGGGTGGGGTTGAGGTTGGGGAAGTGTAGGTTTTGTGGGTGGGGTGAAGAAGGGCAGGGGCTTAGTATTAACTGTATAACTTTTAAACAGTATTAAATGTATTAACTTAGTATAAACTGTTAAATGTTTAATTATATTTTTTCAAGTGAATTGCCATCCTGTGATTTGTTGTTACCTCATTCCTGTGAAAAACTAAATAAACTGAAGGGTATGACAAGGGCAGTATTGGCATACTGGCCAAGAATTAAGCAATTAAACAGCATTTTACCTGTGACTCCTAATATAGTGGCTCACTCTTTCCATCCATCCATCCATCCATCCATCCATCCATCCATCCATCCATCCATCCATCCATCCATCCATCCATCCTACTGGGTCACAGTACACCCCATCGAAGGGCACAATCACACACCCATTCACACACTACAGGCATTATAGAAAGGCAGCCTACAATATCAGCCTACAATACGTCTTTGGACTGGGAAACCCCCTAGGCACAGTAAGAACATGCAAACACACACACACAGTCCATGCACAATTTTTTTTAGCCCAACCATCCCATTCACAAAGGAATTCTGACAAATTGCACACACCCCTACAGTTGCTAAAAAAAATTTTAATCCTTGCAATGAGGCAAAGTGTTGCTTTCAGCTGCTCCCTGTTCGGGGTCGCCACAGCGGACTAACTGGTCCGCACAACAACTTGGCAAATGTTTTACGCCGGAGGCCCTTCCTGATGCAACCCATTTTTCTAGGCTTGGGACCGGCACTGCATCCAGTGGCTGGGAATCGAACCCGGGCCTTCCACATGATAGGCGAGAAACCTACCACTGAGCCACCAATGCCCCCAATGAGGCAAAGTGTATTCTGTGTTAATCAGTGCTGTGCAAAAGCGTGCAATCAGTGCTGTGAGTTACATGTTGCTCCAATCAAAATCAGCTAGTTTAAAGAAGAGTATGGAAGCTGATAGCAGCTTATCCAGACTCATTATCAGATGCTACTCAGGCTCATTATCAGCCTGGATAAACCTCAAAGGCCATTCACTGAGCTATAAGAAGGGCTCTGTTGATGAACCTGAACTTGCTCCATCTCAGGTCCAGAATCAATAATTTCAGATATTTTACCAATAAGTAAACAGTGTAATATAATATAATGTTATCTAAATTTATTGCATTGATTTGTTAATTTTAGTAGTTTACCGTGTAGCCCGCTGTTCATGGCTATTAAGTGCAGTCTTTTTTATTTTTGACTTTTTTATACTGTTCAGGTTATATTAGTTATCAATGTTTAACTTAAATGAAGACTAGGCCTACTAGTAGATCTGGAAGATCTGTTTTTATAGCTGATGTAAGAGGGATGTAAAGGATGAAATTTGTCCTGTGTAAACAGTATCAGACATGATTTACTCTTATATCAAAGAAACATTTTATTCAATCCAGAACGATGTAAACAAATTATTATTCATAAAATTTTCAAAGGTAGTCATTTATATTGGTGGACATGTTGAAAGCTGTGTATTTTTCAAATGCATCAAGTCAAAATGTTTCAGAAAGTAAATATGCTTTCCTGTGTAGCTGTGTGTGTGATGGTATATCTGATTATAACGCTCTTGTTCTGCTTTTACTATAGAAATGCTTCCTGCTCATTTTAAACTGTATGTATTTTTTATTATTCTTGCTAGTGAAGCAATTACAGCTTTGAGTATTTGTGCAGTTTTTCTAAGTCTCATTCAGATGCTTTGAAGTTCATTGGAATTAAATGGCAAGAGCATGTGAACTTCTACCTTAAGCCTTGAGTTCTCTTTGTAGCTGAAGTTTGGATATATCCTGAAACCATTGAAACACTGTTTTTACTGTCAGTGCTACTCTAAAAGGTAAACCTTTACTTGAATCCATAGTAATCGACGGACTTCAAGTCAAAAATCAAGAATGTATTTGGCTGGATTCGTCCTCCTGAAAATTCAGACCAGTGTCCCTGACCTTGCTGCTGAGAAGAACTCTGATATAAAGCTGCCTATGATAATTTCTGTATTATCAGTATAGAAAACCTTTTGACCTTCAGATGGGCTGCCATGCATTTGAGTTAGGAGTGTCTCCAATCTACCTCCTGTACCCTAAAGCCCACTTTTCATTTTCATGGTGGATTATTGAGTATAGATTATAGAAAAGTAAGTCATATGTATAAGATGAAGAGTGAGATTACCTGTCAACCGCAATAGCAACCAGAGTAAAGACAGAGGCAGAGACAGATATGCCCTGGACCATACCACTCATTTTGCAAACCATGTTTCCAAATGGCCAACCTGTGATGAAGAGAAAAAAAAAGAATTTTCTCTTAGCTACATTCAGCAGTTGTATACAAACCACATTATACATTACGTGTGTTCTGAGTTTATTATTCCTTCCATTAATCTTAAAATAAGTAACATTCATGTAGGGTTAGAAGATGGCAAATTAATTGTTCGATACAATTGGGATTCTTTTTGCAAAAACAGTATTCTATAACAAAATGATAAAGTGACAGCTTTAGTAATTTAAGAAAGCCCTGCCTGCTTTGTTCTGTCATTTGATGTTCAAATCATAGAAGCTCCAGGTTTGCTTGCCTTAGTTCATTTGGTTTCTTATTTAATGTTGACTGACAATTTTTTTTGTCTCACTTTTTGTAGCCAAACCATTTAAATAATACCAAGCTCCAGTTACAAATTAATTTGTCCTCAGTGTGAACAATGAGTGCTCTCTCTCTCTCTCTCTCTCTCTCTCTCTCTCTCTCTCTCTCTCTCTCTCTCTCTCACTGTAATGCATCATTATCATGTTTGATTAATGATAGAAGCTTTTTTTCAAGGAGCAGTAATACTTCTAACTTGTAAAAATTCTGAAAAATAAGCGGTTTCCACAAACATTTATTGGAAATTTGCTTTAATACTAAATTGGTTCATAAATGATTAAGTTTTTAATTACCTTACTTGCAACCATCTATAACAATTCTCTTACCCTTACTCAGAAAACAGGACCCAGGTTTAACTCATTCAAAGTGCTTGTCCTTAATGTAGCACTCACAGACATACATAAAAAATCCCTACTATATCTTGCTCTGGCCACCGTATATATAGACCCCCGGTGTTATAAGGACGGACGGAGGCACAGATGAACTCAGGATGGAAGTTTATTGACACAACCAGGGGAGAGGAAAGAGGGCGGATAGCGGTGCGCGTGCACGGGGGAAACTGCAGGTAAGCGGGGAGGCCGGAGGTGATCTGAGGGGAGACGGATAGCTGGAGCTGGGAGCACGAGCGGAGCAGAGCATGGGAGAAACCCCGGGGTATGGTCGGGAGGCGCGGCGTGGCTGGATGCAGCGATGAGCTTCTTGAAGCTGAGAAAAGAGTCCAAACGTTACGTATGCACATAGAAAGTGTTTAACGAGATCGGACGGGAGTGAAGTGCTCAGGTGGTGATATATATAGTGCCGTGAGAGTGGAGAGTAATCGTGCTCAGGTGTGGCTGATTAAAACTCTGGAGAGGGCGTGCGTTGTGTGCATGTGCGTGGTGAGCCTGGCGTGTCTGTAACATTACCCCCCCCTCGACGGTCCGCTCCTGAGGACCGCAGACCCCGACGTCGCGGTGGACGGCCTCTGCCCCGAGGAGCTGGCCGATCGAGGTGTCCGGCGTGGAAGTCCTCGAGTAGCGTGGGGTCGAGGACGTCCTTCCGGGGCACCCACGATCGCTCCTCGGGGCCGTACCCTTCCCAGTCCACCAGATACTCCAGGCGTCCACCACGGCGTCGAGAGTCCAAAATGTCCCTCACCAGGTACGCGGGCCCCTCGTCTATAATCAGCGGTGGGGGGGGCCCCTCGGACTCGCCAGACTCTGTGGGGGAAAAAACAGAAGGGTGGTGAGGTTTCAGTAAAGAGACATGGAATACTGGGTGGATTTTATATGTAGGAGGAAGTTTTAAGCGGTACGTGACAGGATTGATCTGGTGTGTGATTTCGAACGGGCCAATGAATCTGGGACTCAGTTTCTTGCTGGGCAGGCGCATCTTGATGTCACGGGTCGACAGCCAGACCTTCTGCCCTGGTCGATACTCAGGCGCCTTGGACCGTCGAAGGTCCGCCGTCGTTCTGCGCCTGCGGAGTGCTCTTTGGAGCTGTCGGTGTGCTGCGTCCCAGACCCTCTCGCTCTCCTGGAACCAGTGGTCCACAGCTGGCACATCTGAAGGTTCCCCATCCCAGGGGAACAGGGGCGGTTGATAACCGAGCACACACTGAAAGGGGGTAAGGCCGGTAGTGGGCTGGCGTAAGGAGTTCTGTGCGTACTCGGCCCATCCTACGAATTGACTCCAGGCTTCTTGGTGGTCATGGCAAAAGGTACGCAGAAAGCGACTCACCTCCTGAATTTTTCTCTCCGTCTGTCCATTTGTTTGGGGGTGGTAGCCAGAGGACAGGCTCACGGTCACTCCTAGGCGTTTGAGGAAGGCTTTCCAGACTCGGGAGGTGAATTGTGGCCCCCTGTCTGACACGATATCCTCCGGTAGCCCAAAATATCGGAACACGTGGTTAAACAGGCACTCTGCCGTGTCAAAGGCGGTGGGGGGTCCCGGCAGGGGTACTAAACGGCAGGATTTGGAGAAACGGTCAATGATAACTAGGACACAGGTGTATCCTCTGGAGGCAGGGAGATCGGTCATAAAGTCCACGCCTAGGTGCGACCATGGGCGGTTGGGGACGGGCAGGGGTAGGAGCTTCCCAGATGGTAAGTGGCGGGGATTCTTGGAAATGGCACACTCTTGGCACCCTTGGACGTACCTTTGGACGTCGCTTGCCATGCCAGGCCACCAGAAGCATTGTCTAAGGAGCGAGAGGGTTCCTTGAATTCCAGGGTGACCAGTGCCCAGAGAGGCATGCGTGGAGTGGAGAAGCGAGCTGCGCTGTGCTCGAGGAATGAACTGCAACCCCGGGGGGCATCCTGGCGGGGTGCTGGTGTGAGCATCAGACTCTGGGAGCGTTTCTCCTGACCAGGAGATGGGGCTGACGAAGAGCTTTTCGGGGAGGATGGGCTCAGGTTCCTCACTGGGTTCCTCTTGACCATGCAGCCGCGACAAGGCGTCTGCCTTGACATTCTTGGGCCCGGGACGGTAAGAGATGGTGAAGTGGAACCTCGTGAAGAACAGTGCCCATCGAGCCTGCCGGGGGTTGAGCCTCTTCGCAGCCCGTAGGTACTCGAGGTTTTTGTGGTCTGTGAGAACCACAAACGGGTGTTTCGCTCCTTCGAGCCAGTGCCTCCACTCCTCTAATGCAAGTTTGATAGCTAGCAGTTCTCGGTTGCCAATGTCGTAGTTGGCTTCGGCTGGACTGAGCTTTTTGGAAAAAAAGGCACATGGGTGGAGGACTGGGGGTTTCCCCTGCTGCTGCGATAGAACCGCTCCCACCCCAGTGGTCGAGGCGTCGACCTCGACAATGAATGGTAGCTCTGGGTTGGGGTGGACTAGGAGGGGAGCGGTGGTGAATGCCGTCTTGAGGGTGTCAAAGGCCTGGGAGGCGGCTAGGTTCCAGGCTAGCGACTTGGGCTTATTACGGAGCAGACTGGTGAGCGGGCTGGTGATGGAACTATATCCGCGGATGAATCGCCTGTAAAAGTTCGCAAAACCCAGGAACCGCTGTAGCTCCTTGATGGTTGTGGGGGGGGGGCCAGTCCCGGACGGCGGCTACCTTCCTCTCATCCATCCGGACGCCACTGCGGTCGAGGATGTAGCCCAGGAAGTGCACAGAGGACTGGTGAAACGCGCACTTCTCGGCCTTGAGGAAGAGCTGGTACTCTCGTAACCGTTGGAGGACTTCCCTCACGTGCTGGCGGTGCTCGGCCAAGCTCCGGGAGTATATCAAGATGTCGTCGATGTATACGAGAGCGCACTTATGGAGAAACTCCCGGAGCACCGTATGCATAAAATCTTGGAACACTGAGGGGGCGTTGGCGAGCCCGTATGGCATGACTAAATATTCATAATGTCCGGTCGGGGTCACGAACGCCGTCTTCCATTCGTCACCCTCTCGGATCCGGATTAAATTATATGCACTGCGGAGGTCTAGCTTGGTGAATATGGTGGCGCCGCGGAGCCGTTCCAGCGCTGCGGGGACAAGAGGAAGGGGGTACCTGAATTTAACTGTGATCTGGTTCAGGGCCCGATAGTCAATGCAGGGACGGAGGCCGCCGTCCTTCTTGGCCACAAAGAAAAAACTGGAAGCAGCAGGGGAAGTGGACGGACGAATATAGCCTTGGGTTAGAGCCTCCTGGATGTACTCCTCCATGGCTTTCTCCTCGGGAATAGATAAGGAGTAAATCCGTCCCTTGGGCACTGGTTCACCGGGAATGAGGTCGATAGCACAGTCCCATGGCCGGTGTGGGGGCAGCTTGGAGGCCTTCCTGGGGCAGAAGACATCCCTGAAGTGGGAGTAGCAGGCTGGAATATCCGGAGGGCATGCTTCGGGGGGGCTTTCTACCGACGTGGCCTGGGCTGGAAGGTGGTGGACCTGCGGAGGACTTGGGGCAGGGAGGTTGGGAAAGCAGGCCCCGAAGCAGTGCTCTCCCCACTTCAAGATTTCTCCTGTCTTCCAGGAAAGGACGGGGTCATGAAGTTCCAGCCATGGGCGGCCCAATATAATATCAGTGGTGGCGTTCTCCAGAACCAGCAGATGAAGTTCCTCACAGTGCAGAGCCCCCACCTGGAGGCTCAGCGGCCCTGCCAGGTGATGCACAGTTTGGAGGGTTCTCCCAGTTACCGCATGGATCTGGTAGGCCTTCTGCGTGGCGGTGAGTTTGAGGCGGAGCTGGCGGCAGAGGGCACCGGAGATGAAGTTCCCCGCTGACCCAGAATCGAGGAGCGCGCGGGCTGAAATGCACAGATCAGAGACAGTAAGATTCACTACGATGGAAAGTGGTTTCTTAATATTAAGTACCGGTAGTAGTGCACTTACCACTGATCGTGCCGGGCGGGTGGGGCATTCCGCTATGAAATGCCCCAAACGGCCGCAGTAGAGACAACGATTCTGGGCCAGCCTCCTCTGCCGCTCCCGCTGCCGCTCGATGGTTGCGACGTCGGAGTGTTCCAGATCCATGGGCTCGTCGGCTGGTTCTGGGCACCTGACATGCTCTGACCGGCGGGGTGCAGCTGGGGGCAGCAACTGGTCCTGGTGCTCCTCGAGGCACAGCTGCATACGGGTGGCGACCCTAATGGAAAGCTGGATGAACTTTTCGAGCCCGATGGAGTCCTCGTACGCAGCGAGATGCAGCCGGATGCTGGGATTCAGGCCCTGACGATAGGTGGTGATGAGCGCCTGCTCATTCCATCCACTGGCGGAGGCAAGGGTCCGGAACTGTAGGGCAAAATCAGATACAGTCAATGCACCTTGTCTTAACCGACATAATCTCTCACCTATGGATGAGTCCCCTGCTGGCGTGCCGAAGACCTCTCGAAAGTGCTCCAGGAAGCTAGACAGGGAGGTCACGGCAGGGTGGTGTTGGGTCCAGAGGGGCTCTGCCCAACGAAGGGCCTTCCCTTCCAGGCGAGAGATTATGAAGGCCACTTTAGCTTTATCGTCAGGGTATAGCTGAGGCTGCATCTCCAGGGCCAGTGAGCACTGAAGCAGAAACCCATTGCAATCCCCCACTGATCCAGAGAAGGGCGCCGGGGCAGCCACGGGACTGGCGATCACCGGAGGTGACGGAGAGGCAGCGGCGAATGCGGAAGTGGCTGCGGCGGATGCGGAAGTGGTCGCGGCGGGGTTGAGCGCGCGGCGAAGCGCTTCCACCAGCTCCGCGACGGGATCCGGAGCGCTCATCCTGGTTGTATCGGAGTGTGGGTCCGATCTTCTGTTATAAGGACGGACGGAGGCACAGATGAACTCAGGATGGAAGTTTATTGACACAACCAGGGGAGAGGAAAGAGGGCGGATAGCGGTGCGCGTGCACGGGGGAAACTGCAGGTAAGCGGGGAGGCCGGAGGTGATCTGAGGGGAGACGGATAGCTGGAGCTGGGAGCACGAGCGGAGCAGAGCATGGGAGAAACCCCGGGGTATGGTCGGGAGGCGCGGCGTGGCTGGATGCAGCGATGAGCTTCTTGAAGCTGAGAAAAGAGTCCAAACGTTACGTATGCACATAGAAAGTGTTTAACGAGATCGGACGGGAGTGAAGTGCTCAGGTGGTGATATATATAGTGCCGTGAGAGTGGAGAGTAATCGTGCTCAGGTGTGGCTGATTAAAACTCTGGAGAGGGCGTGCGTTGTGTGCATGTGCGTGGTGAGCCTGGCGTGTCTGTAACACCCGGGGCCCTAAGTTGATTTTCTTAAAGAGTTTGCACATTTACTCTCAGACGTTTTGATTAATTTTGACAAGGTGTTGATTGTAGGATACTTTAACATTCATGTAGACGATGCTAATAGTGCTTTAGGACTTGCATTTATAGACTTATTAAATTCTTTTGGGCTTAAACAAAACATTAATAGACCAACTAATCGTTTTAATCATACGCTAGATTTAATTATATCACATGGAACAGATGTTCCATGTGACCTCAATGCAATGATCACAGACCATCACCTCTTAGTGTACACTCTACCTGTAGAACATATTAGGCATGTCTCTTCATTATCGATTTGGTAAAACTATTATTCCGACCACTAAAGACAAATTCACAAGTAATCTGCCGGATCTGTCTCAACTTCTTACTAGACCCCTAAATGCAGATGATCTAGATGAAGTAACTAACACCATAGGCACTATTTTCACCAGCACATTAGATACTGTTGGCCCCATCCGATTAAAAAAGGTCAGAGATAAAACACCTGCACCATGGTACAATAGGCATACCCACTCTCTCAAGAGAGCAACCCGTAACCTCGAGTGAAAGTGGAGAGACACTAAATTAGAAGTTTTTATAATTGCATATAAAGACAGTATGTCCAGCTATAGACAGGCTCTAAAAGTTGCTAGGGCTGAGCATCTAAGCAAACTGATAGAAATAAACCAAAACAATCCCAGGTTCTTATTTAGTACAGTGGCTAGACTAACAAAACATTAGATATCTAGAGAGAGTACTCCATCACAGTTTAGCCTCTCCTCAACATTATTAATTCCTCATTATATTTAGGTCACATCCCTAAACCTCTCAAGTTAGCAGTTATTAAGCCTCTTCTTTATTCAACTCTTCCTATTCAAACCTTCTGTTTATATCTAAAATATTAGAAAAGGTTATGTCTGCTCAATTATGCTCCTTCTTACAGGAAAACAATATCCTTGAAGAATTTCAGTCAGGTTTCAGGCCTCAACATAGCAGAGAAACTGCACTAGTAAAAATTACAAATGACTTGTTTTTAGCTTCAGACCAAGGCTGCATATAAATATTAGTCTTACTTGATCTTAGTGCTGCATTCAACACTATAGATCATCACGTAGATCGATTACAAAATCACATAGGTATTCAGGGACAGGCATTAAAATGGTTTAGATCATACCTGTCTGATGAATACCATTTTGTTTTTATTTAAATGGAGAACTGTCCAGTGTAATGCCAGTGAAATATAAGGTCCTACAAGGATCAGTTTTAGGACCTCTGCTTTTCTCAATATACATGCTTCCCTTGGGTAACATCGTTAGAAGGCATGGGATTAGTTTTCATTGTTATGCTGACAATACCCAGTTATATATCTCATCAAAACCAGATGAAATATCTAAATGTCTAGATTAACAGAGTGTGTTAAAGATATTAAAGATTGGATGACTGAATTTTCTACTACTAAATCCTGATAAGACAGAGATATTACTGATTGGTCCAAAAAACAGTACACAAAAGCTCTCACAATTCAACTTGTACCTAGAAGGAAAGACCTGGGCATAATATTAGACAGCAACTTATCCTTTGAAAATCATATTTCCGATATTACAAAAACAGCCTTCTTCCACCTCAGAAATATTGCCAAGCTTAGGAACATTTTATCTGTATCTGATGCAGAAAGGTTAGATCATGCATTCATGACCTCCAGACTGGACTATTGTAATGCATTACTATGTGGTTGTCCTGCATCTTCAATAAACAAGGTACAGTTAGTCCAGAATGCAGCCACCAGAGTTCTTACTAGGTCAGGAAAATACTGGGGTATTCAATACTGGGGTATTCAAAGCAATGCTGCCAATCCTATGTGGATGACAACAACCTAATTAATTTACACATAACTTTCTACACATGCTGTATCTGCATCACACAATTGACTATACATAAATGTCTGGTTCCTCTCAAGGTTTCTTCCTAATATCATCTAAGGGAGTTTTTCCTTGCCACAGTCGCCTCAGTCACCTCAGGCTTGCTCACTAGGGATAATTTTGTCTAACATATAGGACTGTCTGTATGTTGTGTTTGCTCACACTATTTAAAAAAGTCTTTGAGTTGTAAGGGTGTTGTCTGGCTAAATCATCTCCACTGCTGTTGTTGTGTTTAAATGCAGGATGATATCAGCAGACATGAAAGCTGATTGAGGTTTTAACAGCACTGACTAAAATATGCTCCTATGTTAAGGCATTCTTTACACTGGAATCAATAAGTTCTCATCCCTTATTCATCAAAAAATATTTTAAATGTCAGTGGTTTGTTACAGTACATTTTCTGTTACTATTTAGCCAATTATGACATTGTGCATTTGGATTTGTATGTAACATGATAACTTGTGATTTCTGACTTCTTAACAAAGGTCATTTTAATTTTTTTTTTAAAATTCAAAGGTTATTAAAATTCAAAATTTTTGAAAATAACTGTGCAAATAATATGTTACTATACTATATAAATAACTAATAAAAGAGTGTAATGCACCTTTTTTAATTAATTAAAAGTCATTATACCAAGTCAAATCGCTGTGGTAAAGCATATCAGAAGTGAAAAACCCCCCCAAAAAACTCAACTCCTGCCTGTATCACTCTGTACTGGTGTTGTTTATTTGCTTATAATAGCAAAGTTTATTTGCTTATAATAGCTCTTGAACATCTTCAAGTGCTAATGGAGTGAAGACTAGTCAATAACTAAGATTATGTTCCACAATTGCTCAATAAGGACTGGAAATTTCAAGTAATGTACTGAATAAATCAATGAATGAATGAATGAATGAATGAATGAATGAATGAATACATAAATAAATAAATAAATAAATAAATAATTAAATAAACAAGCTGTGAAAGATACCATAAAGATACCATTAACTGCAATTGTGAAAATTCTGAAAATCCGATACAGTTGAATGTTTGCCTGACAGAAATACTTGAGTAATCACAGTTTCAGAATATTAGATATAGTTTAGGTATTTTTTGATTAGGTTTTAAGACAAGACAAGACAAGACAAGACAAGACAAGATAAGATAAGATAAGATAAGAAAAACATATGAGGTAAGGTGGAATTTAAAGCGTTACAGCGGAAGGATCATAAGAATATAACCTATAAGATTGAAGAATGAAGAAAAAATAAACATGCATATGACAATAGTGTCAATGTAATAGAAATACAATAAAGAATTTTTGTAGCGCTTGAAATACAGAAAATACAGAAATACTGATGCAGTATGTAAATGGATTGTTTCCTGTGAAAAATACACTCAAAGTCATTGTTTAGGAGTGTAGCATGAAAGAACTCCTTCAGGAAAACAATTCAGTGTATTATGAGACCAAAATTCCACTTTTTGGTCATGTACAACATCTAACCTAAAACCAACCAACCAAACAAATAAATAAATAAAGAAGAAAAAAAAACGAGATAGGCTACATAGAAGGAAAAGTACCTAATAAAAACTAAAAAATGTATATTGGATCATTGATGCTTTGATGTTTACAACCCCAACTCCCAAAACTAAAAAACTCAACACCTTATTATTCACCTTAAACACAAAACTTTATACAATCTCATCCAATCATACACTCCTTCACATTAAATATGCATGAACCATGCTAATTACAGTGTTTGAAAATAATGTTGGATCCACATTCGTTGGGAGATAATTAAAATAAATTGATTACACTGATTTAATCTGTTTTTAACTATACTTCGGAATGAGATGATCATCTTGTTCAAACCTGAAGAACCTTTTTTAGTCTTATAGCTAATCATTTAATTTGAGTGTTTTATGGTTATTCAAATGTAGAGTTTTCGCTCCTTTATTTTTGGATTTGAACTCCAGCTGCCTGTTAACTGAAATGTTCAAACCTTAGAATAAAAAGGAACTTGAAATATTTGGTATAAAGGTGTGGACTAAGAGCTGTTTACAAGTGTCTCCTGCTTTGTTAGTCACTACAGGAACAGAGGCTACAGTACTGTTAGGAAGGGGAATTCAGATAATTTTTAAAAGAAACTTTACAGAAACAATGTAAAACCTTATTTAAGTTTTGAAAATGTCTATACAGTATGTGGGTCTTTTATTTTTCAGGCAGGGTGCCAATAATGAATAATAATTAGTCACATACATTTCAGTGACACTGTCATTTTCAGCTGTCTTTAGGCTCAAAATGTAACCATTAGCCTCATGCTGACTCTCACAAGTAACAAAACATCAAGATAACTTTTTCACAACTTTAATATAATGCACATGGGAATGGCTTAAAATCAATTATTATTAAATAAATAAATATTTTTGTTTATTTATTTATTTATATTTTATTATATATATTTTTTTATTTACATGTTTATTTATTCCTTATTAATAAATTTTTCCTTGTTTATTTATTTTTGTATTTATTTGTTCCTAAGATTTTATTTATTCACTCTGAAGCAAAGTCATTCCAGTGATGTAAATTTGGCAAGATATTTACCTGCAATTTTTTTTTATCTAGCTATGACAAATTGATTGCTTGCTACACAACTTACTTGTGCTTTGGAATTTATTGCTAAATTCTGCACACTGTGAATCAATCAGTCTTATTCTTCTTGAGACATGTATTTTGTTTTCTGCTTTTTCTGTTTTAGCTAATTAACTAATACTTGCTGGGAAGGGGCGTTGGTGGTTCAGTGGTAGGTTTCTCGCCTATCATGCGGAAGGCCCGGGTTCGATTCCCAGCCAATGTCTCAACCCCAGCCACTGGATGCAGTGCCGGTCCCAAGCCCGGAAAAATGGGAGGGTTGCGGCAGGAAGGCATCCGGCGTAAAACCTGTGCCAAGTTGTTGTGCGGACCAGTTGGTCCGCTGTGGCGACCCTGAACAGGGAGCGGCCGAAAGCAACTAATACTTGCTGGAATGTTTTTCAGTGAGTTCCACATTTGTACGTTGCTTGTAAACCTAGCGAATCACATAGAACCTTTGCTAATTTGAAAAATTAAATGTGATACCAACATTTTTGTGATGATCTGCTATATCCAGCCATCCTTGAGTAAAATGCATGAAACTGTAAATCAGTGCTGTAAGACAGCGCCCCCTCTTGGTGATGATTTATTATCTTCATAATCTCACCATGTCATAAGCAGCTGTTTCCTTCCCTCCTATAATTAATTGACATAATTTTTGGTGAACTATTTACCCTGTAACATACTAACCAAAGTCAGAAATTTTATACATATCCCAGTTTGTCTAAAGCTATGAAATATTCCAAACACGTATGCATTCGTAATGAGCCAACACTGTTTTGCCCAATTAGTAAAAGATCTGCATGTGCCTCATGTTGATGATGGCTAAATTTCCAAGGTTGTCTCATGGCTAGCCTAAGATGACTTATTTATCTCCTTTTCCCCGTCCACACCACTGGATATCAACATTAATGTAACGAACGCTTCAAATTTTCATGAGCAGTGTTGAATTGATACAACAACCAGGCTATGTTATACAACATAGTCATGTAACTTTCCAGATACTTTGCAGGTTGCCCAACACTTCAATAAGGTGTTGTAAGGGGGCTTTCACACTGGCAGTTTAGCCTAAAACAGAGCACAGTTCACATGAAAAATTGGAACTATGAAAGCCGTCATGTGAGTAACAAACCCAAGACTACAGTGCTGGGGCTTGAACCCCAATCTTCCCAATTTTCCCAGAGCATTGCGCTACCACCACTCCATATAATATAATATAATATAATATGGTGAAGAAATTTTTGAAAATATGGTGAGCCATCATAGTTGTGTTATCCATTCACATTTGTGATGATGATGTAAGACAAGTGAGGTTTGAGTCGGAAACTAGAACAATGCTGTAGGAGGCACCGGGAGCATTCATACCATAGCAAACCTGCCCAGTGTGAAAATAAATTTAAACATAAAGTGTTACTAAATCTTAGTGTTTTAAGATGGTGCAGGGCCCCCATGATCTGCCAGGATAGCTTCAATGAACTGTACAGGAGGGATGAACACCATTCTTTCAAAAGATATTCTGACAGTTCTTTTTTTTTTTTAAATAGGTGTTCTGGTTTGAGATCAGTCACAGTAAACATCATTTCATATGATTTTAATTATTTTCATACTCATCAATCTATTCCATTAGCCTTCATTTCCTGTGGTTGAGAGCAGCATCTTTCTGAAAGAGAGCACTCTCAACAGGATAAAAATGTTTCATCACAGGATAAACAAGATCAGTCGGAAAACCTCTTTTTATTGGTAGTTTTTTTTCTTTTTTTCACCTGTCACTGGTGGTTACAGAGCTGATTTAGCTCTAATCTGACCACTATAGGAGGTGATGGAGATGGAGTGGATTATTTGAAGTTAACAATGTTAAGCTGCAACATATTAACTGCAGAAAAACAACTCCAGGAATATATTAAAGTCTGACATTGACAAACTCAGACTCATATGGTCTATATTAGCTTGGCACATTCTATCATTTACTCCTCCAAAAACTCTTTAAGAAATAAGTATTTATAATCAAATGTCAATTTTTAATAACTTGATTCCACACATTCTTAGCTGTTGGAAGAAAAAGAGGTCAATTAATGTGTGTTAATTATAAATTAACAAGCCTTTTTGTGTTTGATTTCTAATTTTCTAAAACAATGCCTCTTGTATGTGCTTTCTAAATTATGAATGCTTTCTCAAAATGTCCTAATCAGACAGCAGAGAGACTCAGATGTTTTTGCATCACTGGTGAGGAAAGAAGGCAGCAGATCCCAGTGTGCCACAACACCATTAGGCTATTTGTTGAGATAAAAAAAAACAAAAAACTTCACCTATAACTGGAAAGCA
>JAUCMX010000021.1:12183874-12226374 GCA_033459395.1 Hemibagrus guttatus
GCCATGATACGGAGCCCCTGGAGCAGTGGGGGTTAAGGGCCTTGCTCAGAGGCCCAACAGTGATCCTATCATCAACAACCCAGAGCCATAACCACTTGAGCTACCACTGCCTGCATTTATATTTGCTTATTCCTGCACACACTCACTGCAAACTCCTACCACAGGGCTGGATGCTTACGCCCTCTTGGTGATGGTGGTGTTGGTGGTGGTGCCAATTACATAGTGTCTCAGTTGATGTGAGGATCCAATAGCTACCTTTCAGCCCAAATTATACTCTTTGGGTGCATACTGGACAACACAAGAAACACTGCAGGTTCATTGGAAGTTTAGTTGATGTTACCTTGGGTGAAAACCACTGGATTAGCCAATAGGTCCCCCTTTAGTCATCTGGCCATCAATGACATACAAGCAAAAAGGCAGTTTTTATAGACACCAGTTTCTTTGAGGCATTCTGCATGGGCAAATAAGGGAGAGAACCCCAAGATGGAAACCCTTGAAACCCTTTAAAGAATGCCAAGGTGGAGACTCTGCCAGCCTCTAGAGAGCTTTAGAAATGTATATAGAGAAAATGGTTATTGATATGGTAGTCGGGGGGGGCACGGTGGCTTAGTGGTTAGCACGTTTGCCTCACACCTCCAGGGTTGGGGGTTCGATTCCCGCCTCCGCCGTGTGTGTGGAGTTTGCATGTTCTCTCTGTGCCTCGGGGTTTCCTCCGGGTACTCCGGTTTCCTCGCCCGGTCCAAAGACATGCATTGTAGGTTGATTGGCATCTCTAAATTGTCTGTAGTGTGTGAGTGTGAGTGTGTGTGTGTGTGTGTGTGTGTGCCCTGCGATGGGTTGGCACTCCGTCCAGGGTGTATCCTGCCTTGATGCCCAATGACGCCTGAGATAGGCACAGGCTCCCCGTGACCCGAATATAGATCGGATAAGCGGTAGACAATGAATGAATGTTAGTCAGGAGATTGTGGGAGCTGTGACACTAAGCGGACAGTACCGTGGGATTTGGAGACCCAACTTGGTTTGAAGGGAATTGAGAAAAATTTAGTCATTGTATGCCTGTTAGCATAATCCAGTTAACTTCAAAGCTTCAGCAACTTTAAAACTTCAGCTATGATGGAAGTCACATGGGAGAAAATATTCACATGACTGGAGATGATATGAATCTATCATCAGCTTTAGAGAGCAGGGTTCTTGAAGATCCAAGTGCTCTGTCAATATACGTTTTTCTTAATGTTTTTAATTAATATATTACTGTGATTCTGATCACTGTTCTTGTACTATTTCTTTTTAATAATTAGTTTTGGCCACAGTATATTATATACTGATAATAAAGCCTATTGTATTGAATTGAACTCATTTGAATCTGAGAACAAAAAAACATTCACCAAGCAATGATCTCTCAAAAACTGGTCAAAAATGTCACCTCACACAGGTTGCACATGAGATGTGCAATTTCAAACATTAGCACAAATTTCCATAACATCTGCTCACAAACTTTAAAAGCTGTTTGAACATTCGTTTAATGCTGGGTTTTAAAACGTGATGACAGGACGATCACCTCTAGCCATCTCTCCTCTCCATGTTCATTAAATGAA
The DNA here is from genome assembly GCA_033459395.1 of Hemibagrus guttatus. NCBI lineage: Eukaryota > Metazoa > Chordata > Actinopteri > Siluriformes > Bagridae > Hemibagrus > Hemibagrus guttatus. Next base: position 12,185,470 of record JAUCMX010000021.1, read on the forward strand.
CTTTCCTGACCAGCAGCAAGGTGACTCTGTGTGCAGTGTTTGAGGCGAATAAATGCTCCTCGTTTTGGATTGGTTGCGAGGCTCCTCGCTCATTTTCATTGCCAGGTTGAGGGGAACCAAAGGCTGCCTGCACAATATTTTTACTCTCATCCAGGGGCCTTCAGTGAACCGGCACTTGTGTGTTGGGTTTTTAGCATTAACAGACGGAGCTCTGGCCCTCCAGCACTGAGGTGAGTGTGTTGGATTCTGAGTCAGCGCATGCCTCCTGGCAGTTCACTACACATATTGTGCTGAGCCTTTTTTCTGCAGTCTGCTTTTCTAGTATGTGATGTTAATATTCAGGTATCATCACAAAATCTGCTTTATACATGGTTATACAAAAAAAATCTGTTTATCTAAATGTGCTGTGCTCTGAAATGTCTTTTTTTCATACTAGTGTGAGTCATAATACAAAAATTTTTTTATGAAATTAAATGTGTAATTCCCTTTTTTTAAAATGAACTTTACAACTCCAAAATTATTGCCACCCCAAGAAAAGTGATTATGTAAAAATAAACATTATTGTAAAAAATATAAAAAACATTATTGTACATTAAATTATTGGCATCCACAAGAAAAGGGACATAAATGCAAACATATATAGGTTTTTTTTTTTTTTTACTTTATAAAATTACTAATCTAAGGTTTTATATTATTATAAGGGAGTCACATGACTTGATCTGCACAAGCATAGCAATGAATACAATTATACACACAGATAAAATACCTACACCTCACATTCAGTCTATAATAATTACAATAAGTCTCAATTGTAGAAAATTTCATGTGAACAGTTACCAAAGATGGTGAGGGATTTTTATTCTGTTTAAGGACAGAACAGTGGTAATTGCAATCAAACTAGCCATCCCAGTTGTGCTATGTTTCAGCCTCATGCACAGGGTTTCTGGGATCCACTACAGACTTGACCATTTTAAAGTGTTTACTGAAGGGTGAATATCCCTAACAATAATTCAACTTAATTACACAAATCAGTTCAGCCTTCTGGTTATGTCTTTAATGTCAAAATTGTTGAGCAATAAAGCCATAAAACCTATAATCCTCCACCTGTATAACCCCTTATCCTAGAAACAACAAAATATTTTACAGTATGAGATGGATTAGCTTTTATTTGCTTTCAAATATAAGCATGAATTCTTAAGTATCCATAGAACAGACACATTATGAAAGGTTATCATCCAGTTATATGATCCCAAAGATTCTGTAAAAACTGTGACAACTGAGGCTTAAGGAGCAAACAGCTGCCTAAGCCAGTCATTTCACTTAAAACCAACCACAGGAAGTGCAGTTTCATTTTATTGCTGCCATAAAATCAACATATGGTCTCTTGTCTTTAATCTAGTTGCATATCAGTCAGCCAACATGTGTTTAAGTCCATATTTTTCTTCGTTCTTTTTTTTTCTTTTTCATTATTGAATAAGGAATTAACCAAGAATGCTTGGTTTGTTAAAATCCATAATTCTTATTTTATTTTATTTTCTTAATTCTTATTTTTACATTTATTATTTATGAATTAAAGGTGTGTGTGTGTGTGTGTGTGTGTGTGTGTGTGTATACATTTATTTAAAAACTCAGTTGCACCCCTATCTATTTAGACACATGCCTTTTTAACTGTACACTTTTCAGTATAATTTTCATAATAATGTTAAATATTGATAGGAGTAATATAATATGCAGTTGGAGAGAAGGCGAGCCTGTCTGGTCAAATCCCACAGAAGAGCTACAGTAGCACATATTACTGAAAAAAAAAAACTGTCCTTGAAAGAAAGGTGTCAGAACACACAGTTCACAGCTTGTGTATGGGGTTTGTTGAGATTTTCTGGACGTTTTACTTAATGCCATAACTGTGATATTTATATGTTTATACAGCTACTATAATGCTAAGGCTTAAGTATATTAATATATTATTTATTTAGCAAAATCATTTAAGTAGTATAATGAAAAATAACCACACTTAAAGATTACCATAGGAAAATAAGTAGTTTATTATGAAAATGAATCAGAAATGAATTTGGTGTCTTATTGCTGAAGATATTTTTTTGAAAAGTTGTCTGACTGCAATAAAGCCAAGATTTGTCCTTTTCATCCAAGCCTGAAGAGTTTTATTGTTCTTAGCCTATCTAGCTTTTGCAAGTAAGTAGTAAATACTAAGTAATTGGAGGAGACCCTGGACCACCATGTGATGTGTCCGCTCAGAGGGGGACTCCGACAGGTTGCATAACTGCAGACCAGACAGAGCGTCCATGCTGACTCCTGTCCACCACTGAAAGCACCTACAGTGGGCATTTGAGCATCAGAACTGGACTGTTGGAGCCATTAAAGAAGGGGGCCTGGTCTGATGAGTCCTATTGACTTTTTTCTATTATGTGAATGGCTGGGTGAGAGTGCTTCACTTACCAGGTAAAGAAATGGCACCAGGACGGGAAGAGGTTAAGCCAGTGGAGGCTGTGTAATGTTTTGGTCAATGTTCTGCTAGGAACTTGGGGTCCTGGCATTCATGTGAATGGTACCTTGACACATACCACATGTCTGTTGCAGACAAAGTACACTAGTTCATGATAACAGTATTCCCTAATAGCCATGGCCTCTTTCAGCAGGATAATGCCTCTGCCACACTGCAAAAACTGTCATGTTCCTCAAATCTGAACAAGTCGTTGATTTGACCTCCAAATTCCCCAGATCTCAATGCAATTAAACATCTGTGGGATGTGCTAGGAAAAACAAGTCTGATCTATGGAGCCCCACCTCTCAATTTATAGGTCTTGAAGGATCTGTTGCTAATGTCTTGGTGCCAGATACCACAGCACACCTTCAGAGGTCTTGTGAAGTTCATATCTCGACAGGTCAGCTGTTTTAGTGTAACCCCACCTGGGTCCTACTCTCAACCGCTCCGAGCGGGTCTCGAACCTGTGTCTTCGGCATGGGAGGCGGCGCACTAACAAGGAAGCTAAAGACTGCAGCCACTAGCGTCAGTCGCCAGTGCGCCTCTTGAGATCAGGGAAGTGAGATTTACATGCACAGCACCTACTGCTGGCCTCCGTTACATTAGCAGCACAAGGGGACCAACACAATATTAGACAGGTGCTTTTAATGTTATGGCTGAGTATTTAATCTACTTTGGCACTTTTGAGGCTTTTTTCATCAAGTTGCATATGCACATTGTGAGAGTTGTGTGAAGTGAGTTTTTTTTGTTTTCTGAAATGTCCAGGGCACCAATTTCTAGAATCCATTTATCATTTAAACTGTTTTTTTTTTTTCCCATAATGAGAAGATAAAACTGCTTCATCAAGCAAGCGCAAAAATTGAGTTATTCATTTAAATAATTCAACATTTCCACCTCATGAGCAGACCATCAGACGGTGTGAACACTGTAATAACGAGCCGTCCACTGCTACTAATTCTTACTGCTTTGCATGTGTGGATGTGGCATTTTGTCCTTTGACCTGTCGTTGAATTAAAGTTGTTTTACTGCTAAAAGCAGCTTCATGAAACTTCAATCACGCCTCATTTCAGACAGCGATGGCCTCGAGAGGTGTGAGATGGTGTTAGTCATGCATTGTAATAATACAAGATTCAGATGGCATGCAAGACTGAATGTAAAGTCCAGCACTGGAGCAGGAAAAGTGTGAGTAATAAAGTCTAAGGGCAAGAGTGGAATTCTGACAATAAATGTCTAAAAAGATCAAGTATACTGTATAACACACATTCAACACTTAGAATGAAATACATGAGAGGACTTCTTCTGAGAGCTCTTTGTATGGAGTTTGATTAATTTTTTTTTATTCTACAGATAAATTTGATTGGAAAAGTGTGAACAAATTCTGGCCTAAATGTTGATTACTCTAGCATCTCCAGTAAAAGTCAGTTAACAAGTTTTACTATTTATTTCCTAATAGCAGAAATATCTCAGATACTGTCTTATGGTAATCACACATATGTTGGATGTAGATCAGTTTGGAAAATGTTCCAGTTTTTCCTTTAACAGTCTTTCAGGCTGAAGCAGGAAACAGTGTTAACATGTAAGACCCACAGATTCAAACAGGTGCATTATGAAATAAGTTGTTCACTATCATTTTAATAATTTTATTTGCCATCATCTTTAAATAATCACTTTATCCTGGTCAGGGTCATGGTGGATCCAGAGCTTGTCCTTGGAACACTGGGTATTCAGCAATGGAATGCAAGTCCATCGAGATCACAAACGCACACATTCACAATTATACACTTCTAGTGGAAATTCTGTGTTAACTGATCCACCTACATACATGTTCTTGGGAAGTGGGACACATGGGAGCAACCTGAGATCAAGATCGAGCCATGGGTCCTGGAGCTACACCACCATGTTGCCCTTTAAATAAAATTATTTTATTTGTATTTTTATATACAAACACACAATATACAAAATAATAGTATTAATAATAGTATTATTAAAAAAATAAAATAAATAAATAAATAAACAAATACAATAAATAAATAAATAAATAAACATATATATATATATTTTAATCATGCTTGCATTAAATGTACATTTAGAATACTAAATAAATAAACCCTACCTGATGAGGTCATCATAGAAATTTAGAAAGTTTGTAAAGCTTCTGTTATGACTAAACATGAAGCAATACAGTGTGTCACTAACTGTTTGTTTGGTTTTACAGAATTTTTCTTTGAGTGTAATACCTTCTTGAAATAACCTAAGAAAAGAGCCATGTAAAGAAGGAAAGGATTTATTGTAGTGTTTGTAGTATGTGTTGTTGATGGTAAGGTATTTAAGTCCAATGAAAAAGTTCTTTAGATCAAATATTTATCAAAAAAGTATCCATAAGAGAGCAGAATTAAAAGCATATGAAAATGTGGGTTTGAATCTTTGTTACTGCGAAGTGTTTTAAGCTGCACAAAATGCTCAGCTGAGCGTTAATCTGCTTATGTGTGTGGCTGATGAATCTGTTGGTGTTCAGTGATACCATCTGGGTGCTTATGCAGAGTGACCACAGTTCTACTTGGCAAAATATAGCTACATTTATTTCATACAAATGGACAGAACAATAATGCAAATTAAATGTTTCAGCAAAGCTCCATGATGATGGATTTCACTCTCAATGCATAGCAACGGTTATTTTAGCGCATGTGAAACATAACACTATATCTTGGAATACTGCTGCAATGTATATACTTATATCGCTTTACTTACACACACAAACAATGCCCTGTGTGAGGCATCACCCAGCAAACTTGTTTTCACTTATTTTTCACATTTTCAGTATGCATATGAGAAATATTAGCAAGATTTAATATGAATGAGAATTACTGGAATATGTAAAAACAGAACAGAAATGGAATATGGTAAGTTGGGAACAGATCCATGCCAACTTGTTTGTTATTGTTAAATAAATTATTCCTGAAAATATACACGTTTTCTCCTTTTGATGCCAATTAAATTACACATTCAGTTTAAAATCACAGCATTATCATTAAAATTCATAAAAAAAAACAAAAATGGCAATAAGAAAATAGTGCACTTATGTTGAGTCCTAAAGCTGAATATTTTGAATTATTTTCATTTTAAAAAATGTAACATTTTCTGCTTATTATTATTATTATTATTATTATTATTATTATTGATTCCTTTAAAATGGGAGTAAATTATAATAAAAGAATATTGCATATTAATAAAGCATATTAAAATGTAGTAATAATAATAATAATAATAATAATAATAATAATAATAATAATAATAGACAAATTTTCATGCTGTTGCTTTTGGTTATTGAAGAGTTTACACACAGAACTAGACTGAAATTTCAGTCTTGTAACTATAAAAGGTGCAAAACAGGATTGAGGCACATCAATATAATGAAGCCACTAATCCCTGTGAAAGTACATTTATTGTGCAGAAATTATAAGAGACTCAATGTGGTGATTATAAAACATAAATAGAAAATACATTTAAAAGAAAAACAGAGTGAAATAAAAATATATATATTTAAAAATATATATATTTAAAAAAATATATATATACAAAAAAATAAGCTATGACTTAAGCTCTCCACAACAGTGCACTGGAGACCAAGGCTGAATTGTGCTGCTAACTTTTATATGCTGAAATAGTATAATAAAAAGCTGTGTTAGCGCTGTGTAAATATCTAATTAGGATGAATAACAGTTCATGAATCTGTGCCATTCAATAAAATAAGAATAAAAAAAATATTTTTGTACATGTCAAAAAAAAATGTAATGAATTTGCTCCAAATAAGCAAAACCATTTTATTTTTCCTTAAAATTTCCAGCCTTTTTTTGGGTTTGCGGCCTGAGGAGTAAATCATGGCTTTCAAATGAAGACAACAAAGGAATAATTAGAGCGCCGTGCTTCTGCATTTCCCCTACTGTCTACATGCTCTCGCCTGCATGCCGAATAGGAGCGTCTGCACCCCTTTTTCGTTCCCCCCTCAAACTTGATGGTTGTTGAACTTATTTTTAGTGTCATTTGATAAGCTTCCCTGCTTGCATCGAGACATCCCACTGACCCAGCCACTGGTCATTGTCTATACTGCTTCCCATCAAAGCTGGCGAGCTTTGTCAGATTTCCACTCGAATATCCATTCTCCATCTGAAGTAGTGCATCCAAAGTGACTGGATCGTTCGAGCCTTTTTTTTCCCTTCAGCTGCTGCCCTCTTCCCCCCCCGATGGCATTTCTATCCGCACTGGCATCATTTCCTGAACGGCGTCATGACAGCGCGTCGGAAGAATGTACAAATAATATATATTGTGTGTGTGTGTGTGTGTGATGAGGATAATATCTGGAAAACTCATGCGTCTGACACCCTTTCAGAATTTGCAATTTGGGATTTGCATGATGTGTGTTTTAATTCCGACGGATGCAGACAGAGTAGCGGGTCATTCAGTGTCAAAAGGCATAAAAAAGATGAGCACATGCTTCACAGGATGCTGCTTGCTTGTGTCTTAATTAATTTAGTTAAGTTTAATACTTTTAATTTTAAGATCTGCAGTGGCTCAACAGCTATATCTATATTTATACATTACGGTGCATTTTAAAATCTTGTAAGGGAATATATTAGTGGCAAAAAAGTAGCTGCTTTGGTCATGTGATGTCTCGTGGTGAAATAACGCTCTGTTAATTTTTCTGTTCCCGAGTGCATGATGATGGAAAGGTGTCTCCACAAAACTAAAGGGCAAAGTCCTAGCGCATCCAGGACCTTAGGGCGTTCTGTCTACAGTTTGTCATGCGTGTGCACTTCTCAGTGTTAAAATGACAGGATCTGCAGTCAGAGAGGTCCCGCTAGGCACTGGGCGATACTGGAGAGGCTTTGTGGTGAGACATTGCCAAGAGGCACTGGACTTTCTGCACTCACCAAGTCTACTGGGATTATTGACTCCAACGGCAAACAGACTTCCTCTTTTTTTTATTTTCCCCTTTAAAGTAGCCTCCGTCTGTGTCCTTAAAATTAGCTCTCTTTTTTTTTCACCCCCACATAAGGCACAATATGGTCAGAATATGTTAAGCCCTTGGTGTGTATAAAAATACTACCCAAAGTACTACCCAAATGTGGCTCTAACTGGTTGTGATTTTAATTTATCAGAAATTAATTTTAAAATGTTAGGAAAGTCACAATCTGTGCTTTTAAGAAGGGAATTTCAGATGTAATGACACGGCCAATATGATCAATTAAAAGGTTAAACTGGACAATTAGGACATAAAACAATGGAAAAAGGAATTTTTCCCAAAAATATTTTTAAAAAATCAAATAAACCCTGAAATTGTGTTTTGATTTTTTTTCTTCGCTGATATTTTCTCAATCCATGCATTTTGATGCTTGAAGTCTCTCTAGTGATGAGAAACTCGATTGAAATTCATGCAGCGTCCCTGAAAGAGAAAAAAAGACATTTAGAAAAAGAGATAATTTGACACTAAAAAGTTAAGTCCATATTAACATTGAAGTTCCTTATAGTAGTGATGATGATGATGATGATGATGATGATAATACCATAGACACCTTTTTTATAATTGACTAATATTTTAATTATTTATTCAATATAATATAGTAAGGAAAATCAAATAAACGTAATGTGTTTTTTCTCAGGTGATGAAAGCAGAGATTTCTACTGAAAAAAAAAATGAAAACAAAATTCTAAATATTTAACTTCACTTTTAAAATATCTACCCTGTTCTGTTAGGATTTCAAAATCCTAACATTTTCCTCACACATGACAAGTAACTCTTATAACTAATTTATAAAAGTATAATATCAAGACACATTCTCACAGAACACTAGCCTATTAAAACCTGAATTTTTATTTTTTTTTGTACAGAACATTTAAATATGAAAAGCAAAGCCATATGAAGTGAACTTGTCAGTAAATAGCACAGATAGATATAATGTGTGCTAGAATTATAGGAGCACAGTTTCGGGAGTGTGACTGTGTGTCATCTGGCCTCCCGGTCCCTCAGAGGCAGAGAGTAAATAAATAGTTTACTGGCTTCAGAGCGTGGATCAGACCACTGGAGACACTTAAACAACTGGCAAAAAGAGGGAGCTCTCGCACAGCTTATTCCTTTACAAATACATGTGTACACACACACACACACACACACACACACACATTCGTTGACTTTTCAGAACATTGCATTATAAATATACTGTATACTATATGTATTGTGTGTATATATGCAACTATCTAAATATAATATACATTTTCTACACCAAATCCTAAATCTAAATAGTTGCAAACAGTAACCATAAAATATCAGATTTTTATTTATATTCTTGAAAATAGAAATCATGCAGTGTATATTTAATGTTTGTATTTTGTAGGTAAACATATTTACAGTAAAGTCCTGTGATATCTTACACAGGATAAAACAACACCTAATGCTGTATATTTGTTTATATGGGAACTAAGTTGCACCGATTCAGTGTACTCTTAAGTGTGAGTTAATTCAGTGGGTGAAGTGGTTGAGCCAGTGTGAGTAGCTGAGCTAGTTCTGTCTGGGTTCAAATCCCAAAACTGACATAAGTTATGTCCTTATGCAAGACCTTTAATCTTGTGCTCAGATGAATCCTGCACTTTTTTTTTAAAACAGCAGCCAAATGAGCAAATGTACTAGATTGTGTTCTTCTATACTGTGTAAGATATTTCAATACTTTCCTAGAGATGTTTTGTTTTTATGGCACTTTATTGCCAGTCTGTTACTGTAAGATTTCAAATTTACAGTTAATATGAAATCAGACTAGGGGGGCACGGTGGCTTGGTGGCTAGCATGTTTGCCTCACACCTCCAGGGTTGGGGGTTTGATTCCCGCCTCCACCGTGTGTGTGTGTGTGTGTGTGTGTGTGTGTGTAGTTTGCATGTTCTCCCCGTGCCTCGGGGGTTTCCTCTGGGTACTCCGGTTTCCTCCCCCAGTCCAAAGACATGCATTGTAGGTTGATTGGCGTCTCTAAATTGTCCATAGTGTGTGACTGCATGACTGCATGACTGCATGAGTGAATGAGTGTGTGTGTGTGCCCTATGATGGGTTGGCACTCCATCCAGGGTGTATCCTGCCTTGATGCCCAATGACGCCTGAGATAGGCACAGGCTCCCCATGACCCAAGAATAGATTGGATAAGCGGTAAACAATGAATGAATGATTGAAATCAGACTACTACAATAGTTTAGGTAAGAATTCTTTTTTAAGTTAACTCTTGTTACTCCTTATTACTCCAATTTATGACTACTGCCATACATCTTTGGTTAAAAATGCTCTAGTGCCAGGACCATAAATAAACTCTTTAAGTTGCCGTCATTTGCCCTACTTTTGCAAGTGCTAATGCACGTTGGACAAAACCCGGCAGTGCCATATACTCTCTACGAATGGAAGGCTTCTCCTGTAAGCCGTGTGAGGCAGACCCTCTGTGCTAGATCTTATTCTGTCAACAAATAAGGCGCATCAGATGCTGTTTTGGCCATGGCCCGACTGCGCCGTTAAGTTCACTGGATTTCAAGAGCTTTGACGGAGGAGCTCTGAAAAGCTGCCCTGCTCTGCACACAACGGCCCAGAGAGCTGACCAGGTGCGGTACAATACGGTCAGTCCCGCTCTGAAACACTCACTCCAACGCAGCAGCAGGCTCAGGTTTGGCACTTCCTTCTGCACTCTGTGCCATGGTGGCCTGAGGTGGGCAAGACCCAACCATGACAATGCCAAGAGAATAGAAAGAGAAGGCTGGACATCAGTGGTGATGGAATCATATAGATGAGTTGTGAAGTGGATGATTAAAGAGTATAGAAAAAATGATTTTCATAGTTCAGCAAAGGCTTAAAAAAACTCTAATTTATAACAAAACTGCTTTGCTGTTTGTATGCTTTGTACTGCTGATAGGCTTTAACAAAATCACAACAAAAAATTTGCCTGTCCTTCTCCAGTCCATGGACCAGCTTCATACATCTCAAGATAAAAAAGGGAAGCAAAAAAGGAAAGAGCATGGCATAAACCAACCAAAAGACAGTTTGATTTCCGTCCATCTTATATGAAAGCCTCATTTCATCAAATCACTACCCCCCTCTATTTCAAAACATATGCAACACCTATAGAGATCAGCCAAACTCGCACTGTATGACATCATCTTCTTTCTATGTTCTTATGCTTGGAGCCATTTCCATAGCACACGACGTTGATAGCGTCAGGCTTCAGAGAGCATGTCATGTGCTGACTGTGCCGTGTGTTGGGGCACCAGGCCAATGGACTAGTCCATCTGCAAGTTTGCATCTCATCTTCTGCTAAACCCGTGCCCTGGAACAGCTTGATTCCCTCGATGTTAGAACTCTCGGAGGAGCTGTTTGGCACTTCCATGTTCTCTGAGGCTGAGTAACATCTTTAATATTTTGAATAAAATTCTTCCATGTTTAATTTTTTTTAAAGAGAGAACAATGAGATTTTTTGTGGTATCTGTAAATAAACAACAAATAAAATAAAAAATGTAATAAATATATATTTACTTGCTAATCTTTACTGCAATCAAATAGATAGAACTAATGTTAACTCTAGCATTTATTTTAATAGGGCGTTTCTCTGAAAACTGTAGAATGATGCAATACAGCACAAGTAACTCCTACTTCTCATATTGAACATATTAAAAGTTCAACATGGGGCTAGTGCTACAGCTGGATATAGGCTGATGGTTCCCAAAAGAAATGCCAAACACTGAAGAATCGACATCCTATAGAGAACAAAGTTACTCAAATGTGGAGACTATGGGCTGTATTCTTAGTTACATGTGCATAGTGAGGATTGAACTTGCACTATTCAGATGTTTCTTGACAATTTTTTACATCCTGGATGGATTTTGAGTACAACAAAAGTGTGTTTTTTAGTCATGTACAATTCAAATCTTGTCTTTATATTGCAGTGTATTAGCTCATATGAGAAACATTAAGTCCAGCACGATACGTCAAGCTGAATTTTTTTCCTCTGTAAATACACCTCATAAACACTGCTGTGTGTATTTCATAATAATAATGATTTATTTATATTTTATATATATATATATATATATATATATATATATATATATATATATAAAATACACATACTTTTTTTTTTTTTTTTTTTTTTTTTTTTTTACACTGTCACTGTGTCTGCTAATAGCAGACACTCCAGCTAATGCATGGCTGATGGTATAACTGCTAAACTATGGAGTCATTGTTGGAGCCATTTTCTTTGTTGTTCACAATAAACAAACCTCTGGTATCCTCAGGGGAATAAACTACATGCAGGACAATAATCTGAATATGTTTCCCAGAACATGGACTTAAGCCTTGACGTATCCTTAAACCATACACTGAATACACAAATTTCTCCTCCATAAATATTGATGTAACTTTGAATGGCCCTATGCATAGGAATAAGGAAGATTTAAGATGTAACAGGAACAATATGATTCCTTATTTAATGCTTTATTACGCAGTAGTTTATTACAGTGATTAGTGTTGAGGTACCACTTGATTACTCACTGTAAGTATTTAAGTATGAATTAAGGAACTGTATTAGAAACTTTTACCTGAACTTCTAGTTAAAAAATCTGACTCAGTGGTTAAAGCTTGGGCTGCTAATTAACACTACTTCCCACCACTGGGCCCTTAAACAAGGCCCTTAACCCATGAAACCTGGGATATAGAAATTCAAGTATACTGTGCTTGAATAAGTAACACTAAACTTATTTTTTCTTTAAAAGGAGCATACTCTAAGTGTTCCTGTATAACAGTACATCACATATACTGATTTATGCATGCTAATAATGTGTGATTCACATACCAAAAAAAAATTCTTTCAAAAGAGCTTTACCACTATAATATACAAGGACATAAAATGGCACCTTGTGCTAGCATCAAATTTATCTCAAAAAAGAGGAAATACTGTGGCATATGATCAGCAAACAAGCTTTGAGGACTTCTGCACTAAACCCCGGAGACATGAAGGGGAAGTGATGCTTTTTAATCTTGAGCTGATCATAAAAACAGTTATGCTAGCATCCAGCATCATAACATTTGCATACAGTTTATCACCATGTCCATATTTACAAAGATGACAGAGGCAGAGTTTAGGTTAAACACACAATAAGTCAGTGGCGTTAAGATATTGGTTACCCATCTCACTGTTTGATCGATTTATAGTTTGATTATTCTGCTGGTTGTTTGGATGATTTTCTAAGTGCAATGATGAGAGCAATGCTCTGTAAGTTGGCATAGATATTAAAAGCTTGTCAGGAAAAAAAGATTATAGGATGCAAATATACAGATATAAATGCATTTACCAGGAATATTTGAGAGCAGCATTAGAGTAGAACAAAGCAATTGATTTGTCCTTTTATAGAGTATCAATACACTGTATCTAGACTAGAAAATGATCCAGAAAAAGCCATTAAAGTTGTCAGTGTAGTAATGATGAGCCATCCAATTTATTGTAGTTATATTATAGTTGTTAGCATTTTGTCATTAAGTCACTTAATATTAGTTAAAATCATGTCACCTTAATATACACCTTAATTAAGTAGTTTAATAGTAATTATTAATTACTAAGGACCTACTCTGGTAACACTTAATTAGTTACTGCTAAGTTAGCATTAATTAAAGAACTGTATTATAAAGTGTTACTAGTGCTTATGGCTTGGGCTGTTGATCAACACTGCCTAGTTGCCACTGTTGAGCCACTGAGCAAGACCCTTAACCTGACTTAAATCATGGATATCCAGTATGAAGATTAGGAACCCATTTACCAAGAATGTTTGAGAGCAGAACAGAGCTACTGATTTGTCATGTGATAAAGGATCACAAGATATGGGTTGATGCTTGAGCAGGGCTGCTCTGACAAACATTATGATTGGCCTGAAACAATGTGGAAATACATGTGTTTTAAGATAGCAGGTGTATAAACGCAGAAAAATGAGATAATAAAAGAATACAATACAGGAATAAAAGCAGCAGTGATAGTAGTTCAACTCCTCTCCTCTCAAGGTGTGCAAAAGTGTGCATCATATGGTTTCTAGATTCAACCACAGGCAGAGTGACAGGATTTTGACTCACTACCAGGAAGCTGTTACTGCCTTTAATCACCATTTCAACCTCTGCCAAAAAAAACAACATATAAGCCACAAAGCTACTCTAGCACACCAGTACACTACTTCTTGTTCAATGTTATATTTATTATGCATATAAAATAAAAGTATAAAATAAAACAATGCGTCACTTACAAATAAATTCAAAGCTTAAAACTGAGCACTTTCAGCCTGCAGTGGTCTGCGTTCATGATATTTCTATTGAACTTTTCCTTTATGTCCACAAACATTTAAAGAATAACTAAAATTTCTCACCCAAGTGTCACCAGCTAGGAAACAGCCCAGCCTTTTCCCATAAAAACTGCCCAGGTGACGTCACAGAAAGCGTGCAGATGTTTCATAATCACTATCCTTCCTCTTTCCCCAGAATATTTTTGTCAGGGTAAGGGTACATCACTGCCAGATAACAGCTCTGGGCACCATCCCCTGGTTGTTTGAGAGAAAATGCCAGTCGTTTTGGCGGAGCGCGGACGCTCACAGACGGCACAGCCGGGCACAGATGGCACTAATGGACAAGTGAAATCCAACAGAGGGAGCGGGACCGAGCCGCAGAGGAAGCGTCATTCCAAATAGCTGCGGTGAAAGCCAGGCCCCCATACCATCTTCCACTGGGGCTACTGCTGCAGAGCTTCAAGCATAAAGAATTTTAATTTTTTTACCATTGTCTGTACCACTTATCCGATCTATTCATGGGTCATAAAGAATTTAAAGTTATAAAATAATCATGATAAAGGCCAGGATGCAGTTTGGAAAAGAATTTGTTGGACCCTGTAGAAAAACAATTGATTATTATTATTATTATTATTATTTATAATAATAATAATAATAATAATAATAATATACAACTAATATATGAAAGTAGACAAACATTTTGATTGCCTGATTGTATTGTTAGGGGATTATTTTACAAATAGCATTCTTCAATTAAGGCCAAATTACTTTTAAATTATATTTTATATATATATATATATATATATATATATATATATATATATATATATATATATATATATATATATATATATATATATATATATAAATAAATATATATATATATAAATAAATATATATATATATATATATATATATATATATATATATATAAATAAATATATATATATATAAATATATATATATATATATATATATATATATATATATATATATATATATATATATAAAATTATTATTATTATTTTTTTTTTTTTAAGGTCTTGGAAATATTTTTATTTGCTTATTTGTAGTGTATTTAGGGATAACTTGTTGAAAGATCCATTTATGGCCAAGTACTAACCTCTTGGCAGAAGCAACCAGTAAATTCAATCTACAAGTAAGTAAGTTCAATCTACAATTTATAGGGAAGTTTTCTTTAAATGGGTTCTTATTGATAAACATTTTGTAAAAACAAAAGTACATGATGAAACCCGATTCATTAAAATGTTGTACATTGTTGAAATGGCAGGTGCAATGAGGACAAATGATGAATCAGCTTCAGTAGGATAGAAAAAGATTCCCACCTACTGGTCTATTAATTATGTTAAATGCATTGGACACCCCAAATTGTCCCTTATGTACATCTAATTTCCATCAAACAGGCTTCTTAAGATCTGAGGCAAAGAGGTAAAAAAAAAGCCCCAAGAAAGAGAAGGGGGAAAAAAAGTATTTCAGTGAAGTTTAGCTAAAAACAATATTTGTCCAAGATTAATAAAAAGAGATGATTATGGAAGCAATTTAAGTCTCTAGTCATGTAGAAAACTAAATAATTTTTCACAAAATGTTGAGGTATATTTTTGCTAGTATGATTATACTTAATCATAAGTCAACTGTAACTACAGTCAGAATGAATTACCACATTATTTTTGTCATTTTTACAATAAGTTGTGGTCCTCTTATGAAAGTTTATTGCTGAACAATGAAATATAACCAAAAAAATCTTAAGTATCTCATATATCACAAAGAGATTTGTTTTATGCATTTTCTGCCGTCAATGGCAAAGAGCAACACTTTTTTTTCTTTCTGCAAAGCTGTTACAGGAAAGAGACCAGCAGGCAAAAGTGCACTGATGTTCCACCCAGTCACATCATGTATCATTATCAGAGTAAGTAAACACATCTGCTTTAGCCCTCTCAGCATGTCTGCTTACTTCTCCTGGTTTCCTATGAGAAAGCCCAAGACACTGCAAATGAGCATCCAAAAAAAAGCTTATGGGCTCATCAGTGCTTTATACTGTCTCTAGGCGGTGTCCTCTACCATGGCCCGGCCTACAAAAAGAAGCTTACATGCATGCAATCTCAATTCCAAAGCACATATCAGACAAGAAGATGGTAAGAATTTTAAAAGTTTCTCCGCTTTGTGCACAATTATGTGAAGAGCTCATAACCTAGAAGGATGTTAAAATGAGTTCACTAGTCAACTGTGTGTGTGTTTGTGTGTGGGTGGGTGCACAGTCCCCAGTTTGTCTTGCTGTCCACCAGCACAATGGTGGTCAGGGGTCGCATACGATCTTAGTGAGGAGGAAGAGCGAGTCATGCGACAAGGGCAGTGATAATTGGAGGGAGCTGTCAGGATGGAGCAGCGGTGAGTATGTGCAAGAGACCTGCCATTTGGACACGTCGGTGCACATGTGCCAGGAAGCCCGCCCTCCCATGGGGTGGTACACATTAAAGCCTGGGATGAGGCTAATGTGGGCAGAAATGGCTCTGGCACTCATCCCATGCCTTGACCTATCAGAGCAGTCTCGATGTAAAGGCAAATGTACAGCTACTCTTATCACCTGATGTAAAGCTCAGATCAGCATCACATCAGGATTTTTAGTGGCTGCAAATCGTAGATTATCTGTTCATTATTAGCTGTAGATTGTTAGGTGTAGTTTCTATGTTGATGATCTGTTCAGTTTACAGAAGAGACAAAATATCTTTATCATAAATGACCTTAATTTACTTTACATTTATATAAATATAAAATATATAGAAGAGAATTGCAGAAATATAGAAAGAAATACAGGACGTACATAATGTAAGTCTTATGCCAAAACCATTTTTAAACATATTTGTTGGTTTGTCTTTACATGAATTTGAGAAATGAGAAAAAGCCATTCAGCTTTTCGAGTCATCTGTTTGAGACTAATTTCTGCAGGTCCTTTAATACCTGCATTCATGAAGTACTGAGAAATTTTCCACTGTACATCTGCCATCGTATACTTTGACAGGTGTATTAGCTGTATATACTTGTTATAGAAGCATAGGATTGTGAAGTACCACTCTATGATAAAAAAATTTCACTGACTTGTGAAGCCCATATAATAGTCAAATTTACTATCAACAAAAATAATAGCTTAATTTGCATTTATAGCACTGTTTTGAAGCACTATATGGAACTTCTACAACTTTCTTAAAGTGCAATTAATAAGGTTTAAGTAAAATCAAATTAATAATTTGATATATATTGAGCGCCTCTAATGATGTCTTAAAAATCTAGTGCTGCTTTCACCAGAGCTTGCTGAGGATTGATTGACAACAGATCACCTAGTCCTTTTCTACTTTTGAACCATCTTGCTTTCTTGATGCCTAGTGTAGCATCAGATTCCTGTTCTTGGCTGACAGAAGTGGAACCTGAGATGTTCTTCAGTTGTAGCATCAAAATGTGATGCGATGTGCTTTCCTGCTATTATAGAATGAAGTTGCTTTCGACTGCTCCCTGTTCGGGGTCGCCACAGTGGACCGACTGGTCCGCACAACAACTTGGCACAGGTTTTACGCCGGATGCCCTTCCTGACGCAACCCTCCCATTTTTCCGGGCTTGGGACCGGCACTGCATCCAGTGGCTGGGTTTCCTGCTATTACAGAATGAAGTAATTATTAGAGTTACTATAGCTGTCTGAGCTAGTCTGACCATTCTTCTCTCACCTCTACAACAAGGTATTGCTGCACACACAATTGCTACTGACCTGGGTTTTTTTTAAATGCACTATTTTGTGTAGATTCTAGATGGTTATATGCGAATTCTTTTTTTTTTTTTTAACACATTCTGAGTTTGATGTAAACATTAAGTGAAGCTCTCGACCTGTATCAGCATGAAATGTGTATGAATGAGCAGGTGCCTAGCTGTTCCTATTAAATTGACCAATACATTTTCTCAGTTAATGTGTTTGGTAAAAACTTTCACTTGACAAACTACAGGAAATTGATGTTAGAATGGAGAATGTTAATCGTGTCGTGTAAGTCGTGTTGGAACATCAAGGGAATAAAATAGTGTGTTGTTGGAGAGTGTTCATAACTCATGTCCCTTGTTTGTTTACACAAAAAATAACCATGCAAATCTAGCTTTAATTTATAACTCTGGCTCGTCTTAAGACGTTAATTCATTCAGTTTCCTTGCCAAAATTTTACCTGTAAATTATGACACAGAAAAGTTGTTTGTTATTTACTACCACAAAATCACAGGAGTATGAAAATACACCCAGGCTGCTCGAGCTGCTATGCTTTGTAGAAAGCGTTGACAATAAAGCATCTTATTGCGTCTACTGAGGAAAATATGCTTATCAAGCCGCATAGTAATGTAAGCAGTAAATAACGTGATTGCTGCATGGCCGCAGAGAATACGTAGCAGCGTGAAGCCGCTCCGGGCTACGCCAGATTATGGAGGAGGCATGAGGCTGTTTGAATTGGGTTAATGTGACCTGAGCTGCTCAGACAACACACTGGTGAGAGGGTACAGAGTGCTCCCACATTATTGTAGGAGTGTATGACAAGGTAAAGTGGACACTGAGTAAACTCATTGTATTAGATGTGGAATAGAACTTGCTGGCATGTGTACAGACTCATATTTACACTTTCCGGTGTCTCACTATTAAGTCTGACCAATTAGAACAAAGACAATTGTAAACACAAACCCACCTAGTATTACAACTAACTAGTTCTGACACTGGCACTTCCAGTTAGACCTGAAGCTGTCTCATTTGCACAATCAGAGCCTCCACTGTTTATAGTGATGTGTGCACTCCTGCCTCTTTTGCTCACCTCTTGACACAAAGATGTGCTGTGACCTTTATTACAGCAACTGCACTGACCTTCTGGTAAATAATATGCACCACAGACTACACATTAGCAATGGTGTAAAACATTCCACCTCCACTCTTCTTCAGTCCTGTGTCTTCCTCCCCATCTGCTTCTTTTCAGTCTCTTGAATGCCTTATTCAAACTATAAAGGGTATTTTAGTTAATGTTGTTGCACTCCTACTTGTTTGAATTTGGATATAAAATATAATAAAATGCAAATTAAAAAAAAAGATAGATAGATAGATAGATAGATAGATAGATAGATAGATAGATAGATAGATAGATAGATAGATAGATAGATAGATAGATAGATAGATAGATAGAATAAAAATCTTTAATTTAATGAATATTCATTGCAAGAAGAAGAGACTCTATTGAAAATGAACTCATCCATATGGTGAATAAATCATAATACATGGAGCTCATTCTACTGAAATCCTGAAAGGAGATAATCATGCCCTGGGACTTTCCTTCAATATACAGGAAGTACTAAGAAGTATTTGACTGCTCTGGTGGTTACTAAAGTCCTTCACTTGCCAACTCCTTCTGTTTGTGAAGAAGTCAGCAACCTGAAAGCTAAGACATGACACCATAAGTGTTAATGAGGGACCAAAGATCTGCATCAACAGCAAAACCAATTTCGACACCAAAAAAAAACCTCTACTTGGTCACGCCGTGACTATCCATCATTTAATTGTAAATGGAAAGGAGAATCAGAACAACTCATTCACCAAATAATCAAAGCAAAAGCTCTGGCTCCATGCTGGTTAAATGAGATGGAGAGAAAAGTGCACTACTCCAGCTGTTGTCTAGTATCCGGGCTCCTCTCCATACCCATATGTAGAGTAAACTGCTGAGGGGGTGTAACACAAGAGGAACAGGTGTTCCCTGTAGGTGGTGCCAAAAAGCAACCACAACCTTCACTGTACCTCCAGAATCCGAAACACTGAGGTCCTGCCATGATGCTAGTGACTCCTGTGTGATAAGCAGGAAGGCATGCTGCTGTGGCGAGCAGTAGAGTAGGATGTGAGATTACAGACTTCAGTACAGTGAACTAGTCAATAGACTGATTTTTTTTTAAAGAACAACAAACTTTTGTAACTGACCTAATAAGATGTTTACAGTACTGTTCTAAAATGTGTTATAATGGATGTAATATGCTTTAAGGTTTAGAAATGTATGCAATTATAATGATTACTCTGACATTTTAGCAACATTTTTTTACAGCAAGATTACTATGCAAAACATGTTGACATATTCGGCTGCATGTATATTCGGCTGCATTGCATGTGCTCACAAATAAGCATTCAGAACATTTCAGGGAAAGTTCAAACCTGAAATCCCCCACAGCTACACCTCTGCTTCGTAGCACACTGTAGACCAGAGCTAACATGCCAACGTCCGCACATCCTCTGAGGGCACGGAGTCTGCATTCAGATATGCAGATGTCATGATAATGAGATGCCTCCTCAGACTTGCCTTGCTAGGACTGCAAATGTCTCTATCTGCAAGCGTGTGTGTGTGTGTGTGTGTGTGTGCATACATGCCAGTTTGTTTACCCCTTGAACCAAATACAGGCGGCTGCTTTACCCTATCTCTCATTCACTCCCTTTAAATGGAATTTGCTATGGGGAAATGCTATTTATTTTGGGCAAATGACAAGCAGGGCAAGGACATTTGCTCAATGTTTTAATGCCACCATTCACCAACAGCGGGTGTCTAACTGTGGGTGTGTATGTGCCTGTGTGTGTTTGCAAACGAGGGGAGTGCGACTGCATGAATGTGAGAGTGTGTGTGAACTGGGGGGAGGGGCGCCTATTAAATGGAGGATGACAGGGAGTAATTATTCTAATGCGCTACATGGCAGACTAAAGCGGAAGGCCTGGGCTGAGGTGTCAGCTGTGAGTCATTATGGCTGACACGCGCTGGATTCTGCAGAGGCAGCTGTCTCTCTCCCAGGTGGGCTGACAGAGGCCACCAACAGGGCCACTGCTAGAACTGGTTAGCTTGAGTCTTGTAGGTGGCACACGCTGACTAATGGACAAGGTGTTGAAGGGCAACTGCTTAAATACTTTTTAGCCCAAGTCCTGTGTGAGGACAAGATTGACACTTGGCTTAAGTCTGGGTTTCTGGTTTTCACTGGATAACAGACATGCCACTAGACATGATTAACCCGAGTCTGATTTGCGTTACCTGCTGCCTGATGGACAAACCATATAAAGTAATTTTGTGACAAAAGGACCTATGAAAATTCTTACAAAAGTTACTGTTGCATCATAATGAATGTACTTGAATTTTCACATTGGGGTGTGAGTAAATACTGGTATGGAAAATTAAAATGATAATGTAATTACTATCTCAGCTACACATCAACAACAATGATACTACTCCTACTACTACTATCAACAATACTACTAATACTACTACTAATAATAATAATAATCTCTCATTAAATTCCTAAATTATAAAAATAACATCCTACCACTTTTTTTGTCAGAATTCTATTTATTTATTTATTTGGCCTTCTGGTGGTCCAGTGGCAGGATCTCACGCACTTATTGCAGTGGCCTGGTTTCGATTGCCGGACAGGGAGCTAACCCAGCCACTGAAGAGTTAACTCTCAGTGCCGGTACCAAGCCTGGATAAAATGGGAGGGTTTCGTCAGGAAGGGCATCCGGCGTTAAAACCTGTGCCAAATCAAACCCGAACAGGGAGCAGCCGAAAGAACAGCATTTATTTATTTATTTGGATTTTATGGTTTTCTAAATCAGGGGCAGAGAAATTTAAAATGTCAGTCAAGTGTCTGAGTTTCATAAAAGGTATATGTTATGTATAAACAATAACAAAAAGTTATTATAACAAAAAAAAAGAAAAAATCTTGGACTGCTAAAATTACTTTCATGTATTTCAAAGCCCAGAAAAAGCATGTAAAAAAGAAAATTAACTATAATGTTATAAATTGCCTGTGTTAAAGATAGACTTAAAGCAGGACTTGGTCAGCAGAGATGGTATTTGTATAAAAGTGTGCAGGAATAATTGAAAATAAAATGGAAATTTCTTTCAATTAAAAAGTCAGTGTGGCTAAGTGCCATATTCTCAGTTACACTCATGTTGCATGTTCCATTCTCATGTTACTGTGATGTATACTGAAGATATGGTAAGTTTTATAGTGGTTTTCAACATGTACACAAACATATTGCAGAAAGAAGTTGTTTCTCATGAATTTCCGGAGTGGATTGCAAGTGTGGAAGCTGCACGATGACTCAAATCAGACAGTGCTGTTTTCAGCTTCTATATTTTCACAAACTGACTGCAGATGCTTCCTCTTTGATCAGCTGACAACAAATCAGCTTCCCTGAAGTTATTATAAATAATATTAAACCTGACACAGTCATAACATCTGTCTAGTTCTGGGTTCTAGACTCGCTTAATTCTGCCTACAACTTGATCTAACAGCTGGGGTCTGTTACACGTCCATGAAATAGTTGCACAGTGTGTTTCACTACAATCAGCTGAGCAAGTTAATCATGAAAATCTCTGAATTGTGTACTCGTTGAATAGTCATTTTATCCCCTAAAAATAAACATTTGAGATTCCAGAGATTTTTACAATATGTCAAAAGATAAAACCATCAGTTCGGATAATGAAGTTACATTTGTTGCCTTCAAATGCAAGAGATTTATACTGCAGCTGATGCGTATCATTAAGATTCATTAAGGGGAGTAAAAGTGGACATACACGCACACACACACACACACAGACAGTGTGCAGTGTATCTCTGTTCCCTCACTACCTTCTTCTGCATTAATGGTAGTTTGCATCAGGCTGAGTGAAAACATCACATGTCATCAGTGGCCTCATCCTTTATCGCTTTCTTCAGTATAGACAGAGTAACCTTCAGAAACCTGCTGACCACCGTTTTACATCTTAATTAGTGCCGGTGTCAGTCATGGATAGTTTCTCTCATCTTAATTTAAAAAGACAGAGAGGTGGAAAATACGATTCTACGTCACTGTTGTGTCTGGATGTGTAACAGCAACTTAAATAAGTAACTAAATAACTGACGCGATATGACAAAACATTTTCGCAGTGCTGCAAGACAAACGTCTTTTTAAAAAAGGTTGGAAGCGTCTGATGGGTTGCAACTAATAAGACCACAAGAGAGCATCTGCATCTGTGCACACAATGAGTGGGATTCAGGACTACTTACACATTGTTTTGAGACTTGTAAATACAAATTACAGGAGAGAAAACAATGCCCCTTTTGTAGGCTCTTTTTGTATGTCTCTCTTTTGTCCAGACAAACCTGAAAGTCCATGAAACTGAGCTATTCACTCGATAATGATATATGGGACAAGATGACCTATAACTCATTAAGGCTGACATCATCATTAAGGTTAGATTATAAACCGTTACCATTAGCATCATAGCCATCCATAATGATGATGAATGCCATATTGATTGTAATTTATACCTCTTTTCTGACATCATAATATTCCAGCCCAATGAGAAGGAGATCTAGAAGGGCAGTGAAGAATTTTGGTTTTTTTTAGCAACTTGTGTTCCTATAGAAGCTCTTTGTAAACTTTCTTTTTTTGTTCACAACATCTGCAATAAATTATCAATCATGTAATGAACTACATATTTATGCAAACTTCAATAATTAATGCAGAAAATGTTCTCCAGTATTGGACATCTACCTGAATCTGATCGTCATTCTGATTAATTATTCAGATTCAGCAAATAAAATGATTTTTTAAAGCAAAATTCCCTCTGTTTGTGTAACAGTTAAAATTTAGCTTATATTCTAAATGTGCTTCAGTGTCCATACATGAGGCTGAAAAGGTAGACAATGTGGTGCAAATAAATAAAGCCAAATATTACTTGTCATTTCTGGTTGTAACTGAAATCGACAATATCAAAAATATTTATTTTGCTTTCTGGAGTCACACGATCACCACACTGTGCTTGTAAATAGGTGCTACTGCAAATCTTTTCTTTATAAAAATATTCTTTTGTAAACACCATTTTTTAAAAAGAAAAATGAATTTCTACTTTCTAAATTTTATAAAGCAAAATAAATTATTTAATATTTTATGACCAAATGATATGTTGAACCCAGAATTACATTTTATTTCACTAAAAAATACAAATACATTACTAAAAATATGATTTTATTTTATAAAATTATTCTGTAGTTTTTTTAAATGCTCAATAGATGCTCAGTCTTAATACTGTGCAGATTTCACTCACATTATACTGTAATTATTGCATAAAATGATACTCAAAGCAGCGCATAGTAAAGTTCTATATATCTATATATATGCAAACATATTTCCCATTTCATCACATTAAAAATTCAAATGATTCAGAAGAAGAGCAGAAGGCATTATAATACATTACTGATTCGCTGTGTGATTTCTGTGCAAGTCTGACACATGGAGACATAAATCTGTGCATCAAACCAGCCCACAAAAAAAGCTGACATTAACAATAACGCGAGTTAATTGCGAGCGTGATTCCTAGTTTTACTGCGGTTACTAGTCAATATAATAAAAAAACAAAACATACATCAGATCTGACTGAGTAAAGGAAATATATGGGCATTGGCCCACAAAAATAATCACAGGTCAAAGATACACCAGCAAAAAAAAAAGTTTAAGAAAAATTAAAATGGCATAAAATGTTTGAAAAAAAATATTTTGTAAAAATTTAGCTTGAAAACAAAATCAAAATGATTGTGAATCTTCCAAAAAATAAATATCAAAAGCAAACTAAAATAAAAATTCATTAAAATGGTTATTCTGGAATTCATAATAGTAGTAGGAGTTATCTCCTTTAATTTTCTACAATGATAAGTAATAATTAAAAACCATGGAAAATCGTATCATTATAGATCATTATAAAACAATACAAATACTCCAGCAAATATGCTAATTTTTTCCTAGGAAGTGTAAGTGGTTAAGAAGTCAATATCAGCAGATTCGATCCTCTTTCCTCACAGCTCAGACCATCTTATTCTCTATTTGCTTTGCTCAATCCCTTCTTTCCAGAGCCACATTTCCAAAAACTGACGTTGGCTCACTGGGGTCCCCCGTCTAATCCTGTTACCAGCAGGCCTGGCTGAGCGGGGAGCCTTGCAGCTTAACACGGCGCACATTACCAAATTTACAACCAGCCACCCGGACATCTGCCCTACTTTTCTGCAGTTCGCGTACCGAAATATATCGAATAGGAAAAAAAGGAGGGGGAAGATCTAATCTGGTTCAAAGAGCGAGGGGCCATTTCGTTGGAATCGGCAAGCCCCTGCCACCGTTAAAGCTGTCACTTCTCTTCTGGGGCTGAAGCGGCTGAATGAAAGTGTCAGCCTTCGACATGCCGCTTGTTAGTGGGAACTGGGAGCGTCCACTGATAACGCTAATGAGGAGGCCTAACACACCTATTGTTCCCTCTAACACCCCCCCACGCGCACCCAAACACAATTCTCCCCTTATTACATTTCCACACCAGCTACTTAAAGGCAATAAAAGGCCAAGGAGGCTTAGCGGAGGTGATTCGGGGGAAAAAGAGAGAGTGAGTGAGGTGGAGGAGTCAAACTTCAGTAATTGTGTTTGTGTTCCATCAGCCGCTTTAACTCTTCTTGTGTGCAAACGTCGGCTCCTTTTCGAAACACTTCATTATTTGTGATGCTCTGGTTTAATTCCAATTACCCTGTTAATTAGAAATCTCATGCTCTCTGATCTAGGGTACTTAACACCATTTGCATTTTTTTTGCAAAAAGAGTGCTTTCAGTTCATCACTGAGTCAGTTCATTATATTTAATACAGCGCGGCATTTAGTATAGTGTTTGTCGTGAAATAATACACTGCTAATATATTCTGATGTGTATTTACAAACAGTTATTAGTCTCTGTTAGATCTTTTCCTATTTAGCTGTCTCCCTCTCTTTTTTCGCTTTATTTTGATGTAAATACCTAGTGTGTCGTCCAATTTAATCAGGAAATTAATGCTAATTAATTTGCATAACAAAGGCAGTAATGGAATACTGAATGCAATAATTCAGGGAGAAAATCAGGATCTAATTGAGCAGTTTCATTAATTTCCTCAATGCAAAAAATGTGGAATAACATGAAAGGCTAAATATTTCTATGACAAGAATGTGCAAAGCCATACAGCTGATATAAGGAGACAGCATTTGCCTCGACTTGTAAATTCGAACCGTATTTACAGCACTGCACCACAGCATGGGACTCTGCTGATTAAGAGGCTCCTTGCTGAAACTGTCAGGCTTCAGTTCATACTGCTCCAGCTAGTTCATTAGGACTCGAGTTCTCTCACTCGTCTGGGCACAGCACAAACAGTCCAGTATTGTCTGAGTGCTCATGCCCCGATCCAAGCTCTTACACACTGCCACGGCTAAATCTGGCCATGTGTGTTAAAATCTCAATCTGGCCATGTGTGTCTGAGACCTGAGGGACTCGGCCTGCCAGCCCAGCGACTTAATCTCTTGCTTTTCCTCTCTCGCTGCTACCCTCCTCCGCCAAAATGCTCTTTGCCCATGCCAGTGCTGCTACCCTTGCATCTTCAACGCCCATCCACCCCCTCCTCTGATGGCATTCTTCAAGAGCTGGGCTGCATCTCACTGCCCGCTTGCAGTCGCTTAATTAAAATGCTCCTGGCACACTGTTTATGTGACCGATGGCTGTTAAATTAAGACACTGTCACAGTGGGCTGCTTTTTAACCCCCGCTCTCTGGAAATCGTGATTCTCGGAATCACGATCACTTTTGTCCATAGTTAAAATTTCTAGCATTTAAAAAAACGTAACCCGCCTCGTTACAAGCGCTGTCATTAGGAGGCTACAAGTCTGTGTGCGCTAATAAGGTGTTCGTTATGTGCGGAATCATTTTAATAGGGTTACGTGGGGTGACACTAAAGTGACATTATATGTATGCGTTGAACAAAAAGACTAGCTGCAGTTTGTCCAGAAAATGAAATGTTTCTCAATAGCTGTAGATTTAAGGGATGCACCAGACTTGAGTCACTCGAGTCACCTTGAATTTGTGAGAAGAGAAACTAGAAATTATAATTATATGGAACCATAACAAAAGCTGTGAGCTTTGTAGAATTAGACTGAGCTGTTTCTGGGAAATGGACCTTCAAAGAAGTCTTGATGATTTTTTCTTCATACTCTACAGGGAATTAAAAAGCAACGGGTCTTAAAACATGCATCCTCAAATAAGCACTCCTTTTCTCTGTTTGTGTGCAGTGACTTTGCCATTCTGTGACAGATCGCCAGGGTTAATGTATGTTAATGTATCGTTTATAAAGGAGCTTGTTAGCGGCTTTTTGTAGGCTGCTGCTTTGTAAAACAATAGCGAGCCGGTCGGATTGGAGGCGGGCAAGAAATCCAGGCGGCCGTTCAAAAGGCGCTGACGCTTTCCCCTACCTGCTGTCCCCGGCCGCTCTTTTCCGGAAAAACTCAGCGGCAGATGTTACGGCGCTAAGTTGGCTCTGAAGTGCCTCCCTGGCTCCCAGATCTCCCCAACAACACAGTCAAAGTGCATTAGATCTCTTTATTTGTGCCCCGGGCAAGTGCAGCAGTGCAGCTGTGTCCATCTCCCGCTCTACCTTTGGTGTTGGAGCCCCTCAGGCGGTAAAATGGGAGACCAGTAAGTACTTGGACTGCTTATAAAACCTACAGCTGCTGAGAATCCTGCAGTCTGGCTACAGGCAGTGTGTGTGTGCGTGTGTGAGTGTATGTTGGAGTGGGGGTTGAGTGAGAAACGGGGGAATGGTGGAAGGGACCCCAGGGTCCAGGAGCTGAACAGATGTCTGCGACAACCTGCTTCCTTACACCTGTATGAGTCCTTGTAACCCGGCGATCCAGCACTGAAAAATTCATGACCCCGGAGGGTTCCTGTCGGCCATCAAAGCCCCCACTCTCTCTCTCTTCAGGCGGGGGACTTCTTGAGCTTTGATAACGCTCGCCTGGGCACAGTGCACCTGATGAAACGCTTTAAAGTCAGTACGCTCAAACTGTGGCCTCGGAAAGCATGCCAGAGACCTGCTTAGAGTCTTCCAATAGCTCTGAACGTTCCCCAAGGTTGGGCTTGCTTGGAGTTGTTGAGTTTTTAGGGTTTTGTTTAGAGAAAGGTCATGAATAGTGGCTCAAATTCTAGCTTTGTGTGGGACTTTTTTTTTAACGCTCTGCCCACATTGCTTCAGCAAGCACTTTTCTCTACTCCAGTTATCTCTCATTGTACCTGCACACACTGTTTTCTAATATTGGTTCTTTTTTAATACACTCATGGAGCAGAACAATTTAATTCAAGAGCAAGGTTTAATCTTCTGGCAAAAACAAGCTGGAACAAACCAACAGTGGTGAATTTTACACAATGATGTGTAAAGAATCCCAGCTCTTGGATACATTCTGTCTATAATAATTATCCAAATAGTCTTTTAAAAGAGCTCACTTAGTAGAGCATGTGCATTCTGCACAACTTTGTTGCACTGGTATGTGCAGTTAAGGAAAGAGGAAAAAATCCCTGCAGCGGTTTACCGTATTTGGGTGTGAATGTCATCCTGCTCTGAGTGTTTGCAGCTGTTGTGTGATGTGACAAAACACACACACACACACACACACACACATACACACATACACACACACAACTGTATTTAGAAATCTTGATTCCTATTCTACACACAATTTCCGTGTCCTTGAATTTATTTATATACCAGACAGCATGTTTATGATCATAAGATTCAGGTTTTATCAGTGACATGTGACTTCTGTGTGCAGGTTTGTAAATGTCAGTAAAGCTTTCTAGGTTTCTGTGGCCTACCTTATCTGCACCAGTGGGTCGCATGAGGGAAACTCGATCATACTGTCTCCGTAGAAGAGCCCATAGTGCATCCAGACGACCCTGTGTTTTAAAAAACAAAGCTCACTATGAAATATTTAATCATTTACAGTTCCAAAAGAAGATTTATTCATTAACGACTGATATAAAAATAGTTACTGTAAACAATAGTAAAATATTAAATAAAATATATCTGTGATCACAGTATGAAATGGTTAACTGTCAGGTGTTAAGACATGCCAACAATCAACAAAGCTGATGCTAATACTGAAGTGTGGTGATAACTGATTACAATAAACTGTATTGAAATGCATTTTAAGAGACGGCATTTAGATTTAATTTGCACTGTTTATTTAATGTTTATGTAAATATTATTATGATCTGATTAGGTCTCTTTTCTGCATGCAGACATTTCATGATCACGGGAATTTTTCAAGGACATCATATCACCGATCTAGATTAAAAAAAAGTGAATGCTGTAATGCTGGTGTTAAATATGCAGCCCTTTATATTTGCAGTAATAATAGTAAAAATGTGCAAAAGGTTGTGCTGCTTGTTTGATGATATCTTGGAATCCTAATTCTAATCATAATAGACTAAAAATTTATACCCAAGGTTAAGAAAGTAACTTAAGTTATGTTAACACTACACATTTGTGAAGTATGACATTAGATTATTAAAATGAATGCCTGGTTGAGTTTCTTGGTGGGAAAAAAAAAGAAAACGACGTCTTAGACTTTTGTAACTGCATTATGGATTAGTGTTGTGTATGATATGTATATGAATTAAAGGCATGTACGATAATCTCACCTTGATTGGAGTGTACCATTTCGTTTCAGATTGATGGTAAGCAGATGCATCTGGTTTGGGTTTTCTGATCATTGGCTGATCCACCTCTTCTGGTACTGAAACCACTGCATTCTTGGCTTTCTCCAGTCTCGCCCCCTCCTCTGTTGAGCCTTTCTCACCCCAGCGAACCTGGAAAACATCCCCAGTTGTCTTGGTTATCTCATTTAAAGAGTAATTCAGCTCTTCCAGAATACAATGTTTGATAAATGTTAAACACTTTAATGTCTTTAATGCTTTAATTCATCACATCTGTCATGGTGGTAAATCTTCCATCTTGCAAACTGGGTATGAGTTTAAATGAATGGGCCACACAGTAGGTTAAGCCAGTACGATACAAAACAGCTTTTAAGCATCACCTCTGGATATCCTGAAGAGTTTCGAGAGGAAAAAAAATTAAACAAAAAAATGAAAGAAGATCTCTCAATGAATAAAATATTCCCCATGCCATAAGTCTCCCTGGCCGCTTTACATTTAAAGAAAGAATATAGTTTGATGTTAGGCGCACCTCTCCCCAGGTCCACAGAAGTGTTTCAGAAATGGAGATGGGGCTGTCTAGATGAATAAAAGCTTTGTGCATTAAAGAAACAGGAAAAGTGGAGGCGCTCAGGACGCCATAAGTCTGGCGCTCACTCTCCCAGACTCCTGGGGAAAAGTTTCCTAAGCTTTTTGGAGGGAAATCATAGAGACGCCACCTATTCATGGGGCTATGGAGAAAGAGTAGCAGAGCATGGCAAGCACCTCTTAAAATGCCACTTCCTTTTGAGAAGGCGACAGCAGTGAGGAGAGCATTATGGCTGAACAACAGGGACAGACAAGATGGGCGTCTGTGAGATGAATTCATTAAGCTAGCACAGCGGATCTTGAACCTTTATCATCAACATAAGTTAAGAGAATAGGACTTGGCAGAAGCCGAACTGGCAGAAGCCTGTCATCTTAAAGGCATCAGTCAAGGTGTCCTAGATCTAAAAAGACTTCTGTTGAAAACGTCAGTGCTCTGGTTCTTTTATATGGATCAAATCATAATAATGCATTTAAAACACATTTTCTCAATACTGATTTTTTTTAAAAATCCTTAAGTCTGGTGATTTAAACAGTTTTGCAGACTATGACAGAATTATGGCAGAAATTGTGCCAAAAAAGAGCCATAACTGCATATATTCTTTACACATATATTATATCTCAGTTAATAAGAATCTAGCTTATTCAGGTTCATCTACAGGGCTGCAAAATCATTCAGAGTACGAATATATCCAAACGATAATGCTAAGACAATAAAAATTACTCTTGCAATCTTGAATTTAATATGCTATGTGATGGCTTGAGGTATAAAATAGTTTGAGTCTATTTTTAAGCATAATACAATCATATTCTCCATGAAAACCTGGCATTTTGTATGAGGCTAAACACGCAATTTTGTCACTGTGCACACAGCAGCATGCAAAGTGAGCTTCTCTCCTTCATGCATATGTATTTGAGAGAACTGATTACTTATTCAGTTCAGTGTCTTATTTTGGTAGTTAGCCAGATTTGTGTACAGTTTTTGTCCACCTCCAGAACTTTGCAGCATGTGTGTTGCTCTGAGCATTATATGCAATGTTGCCAGATGTATACTTTACCCACACAAATGGGATTTTTCTAAAAGGCTAGAGCATTTTATATTTTATTTCAAGATGCTTTTAGGACTTTGGAACAGAAAATATTTAAAGAAACTACATATTTAACTAATGTTTATAAACGTTTGTATTTTTGCCAATACCGATCTAGCATCCTTTTCCATAGCACACATAAGGAATACCTACATCAATTTGCCTCATATTGAAGAAATACAACACATTAAATAAAACTTTTGTGACATTAAATATAGTTTGTGACAAATAAAATCTTTGTGCTAACTTTCCAGATCTTATAGAAATGACTTGAAAATAAAAAAAGAGTTGGGTTGTTTTTTTTTAATAAAAAATTCTTTTTCCATAAAAACCAATTAGAAATTGTTTCAGACATTAAACATAATATTGTTATATAATATTACTTGTTCTGACCCACATACACATTTATATTTATGGTATTTGGCAGATGCACTTATCCAAAGCAACTTACAGAAGTCTTTATCAGTAAATACATCCTGATACTGGTTCACAAGATCACAGTAAGAATATCACCAGTCTAAAACTCTGTTAGAAAAGGTAACTGAGGTTCGTTATTAAAGGCTTCATTCTTCATTACTGAATGCGCATTTCCTCTTTATTCCTGAGCGTTTTTTGAAACCTATGTAGTTGACCAATTCCACTACGTCACACTTCACCCACATAAACCCAGTTGTATTTAGCATGATGATCTCACTCTTACACCCTCACACTGCAAGCATCTGCATCAAGTTATTCTTTGTGCTGCATCTCCTGAAGTACATACAGCTAGCCTTGAGTGTATAAAAATCTAAATGTGTGCAGATTCCTTTTTTCCTTTTCTTCTTCTTCTTTTTTTTTTTTACCTCCATTCGTTTGATACCCCCGGCTCCTCTTCCTCCATAATAAGAAGCATCCACAGTTGGCCATTTCTTCTTGGGAAGTGGACTCTCCTCTGGTTGCTTAAGAAAGAAAGCATTAACATTTGTTTTCAGTGCATAGTTCATAACATAATCAGACATAGTACATAATTAACACATAATTAACTCAAATTCATAAATAAATCAAATAAAACCAAAGAAACATTATATTTATTGTACTAACAGGTGGTGGAGGAGGAGGTCTTTCAGGAGGTGGGTCTTTAATAACCTGTTATGAAACAAACAACAGTTTAATTATTTTCAAGTAGCAGACACAGCCAGAAATAATGAAATAAAACATCAGGCCTAATGAACATGTTCAGTATGCAGAAACATTGTTCTTAGGTCCTCGCACAGACTCATAGGAGCAGATTTACAATTGAACAACTGGAGCCCAGCACCTCCTTGTACATTTGATTACAGAGCTGTGCTTGTAAACCAACACAGCAGGCCCCTGGTGCAAAATAAAGAAAAGCTCAAAATCAACTTGTTGACAGGGGAGTCTTTGGGGTGAGCATGGCAGCCCGTTTATCTTTTAATTAATTGGATGAGGTTCAGCGCTCCCCAGCAATCCCCCAATCATAAAGTCCTAAGGAGTTAATTAGCTCCAATGATATGCAGAAGGGAGGCTCAGGCTGCACTCCAGACCCTGTCTGGTAGAAGAGTGCCTTGTCCCCTGTGAAAGGAAGAAGCGCGTGTGCACACACACACGTACACACGTGCACACATGCACACACACATCCTGTCAGAATGAGCAGGAAACAGTCTTTATGCAGCATTGTTTGTGAAGTTATATCTGCCATAGTCAAAACTGGGTCAAGGAAAAAAGGTTTTCGGTATTTGGCGACTCTATAAATACATAAAAGTACGTTCAAAAGGTTAATTTCATTTATGACTGAAACTTGCAGTACATATTGGACTCCTGGCAGATATCTTCTCAGCATCTTCCAGCTCTTTACTCTGTACATGCCCTCTAAAGCGAGAATCAGTCCTTATTCATGAAAGACGGAGAGGCCACCACATTGAGGTTATGCATTTAGGAAATTAGTTTTCAGAAGAAAAAAAAGCCTTCACTTATTATTACAAATCATAGGTCAAGCAGCTGTTTCATTTCCATTAAAGCCCAGTGATACCATTACACCAATGTTGTCATTATATTAATGGAAAATGATCAATTAGACTTAATTAATTACACTCTGACTGTTGGCAAACCCGGGAACATGCGCTGGTGGGGGCTCTGCGTAGCAATAATTAACATATTTTTAGGGTGAACCTTTGGCTAAAGGATTAACTCTTTTATTGAGCAATTAAGCAGGAGATTTTTATTTCCCTAACATATTGTGGGATAAATAAGGCATTATACAAATCACACCCTGGGCTGTTAGGTTATCAAATACCTGATGGACAGATGTGCAACAGACAAAAACCCTCGGAAAAGCAGCGTTGTAATTAAATTCCAAAATCACTAAATACTTAGCCATCTGATTCTTGCCTGAGTGGCTACAAGCCACAACTGCAAAATCAACCAATCAGGTGTCACGCAGACAACAACCCCATATGGCTTTGGGATAATTGTCCAATTGAAGTTTATAATCTGTTGGTTTCTCTTCTTTTCACATCATGATTTGTCAAGCTGTTTCCTGGCTTCAACTGATCGCAGATGTGGCAACTAGCACATTTCCAAATAGGAATGAGGCATTAACACGAACTTAACCTATTTGTAAGAAAATATTCATTTAATACTATGGGAAGGCTTGGTAATATGGACATTTCTAGATGATGTAATGCTGTTTACATGTCGAGAGCAAAAACTTCTTATGTTATTTTGATGTATAGACTTAATTCTGTCACACTACAAATATTAGAACATTATTTGGCCTTGCATATGCCTTAAAGTCCAAAATATCAAGGCTAACTCACTACACCCACACTCAAACTGACCTCCAATCTGGCAGCATCGAGTATCCCATGAAAAATGGGAAAAGGAAGGAGGACGGGGGAGGATGGCTTGATGCTTCTGAACATATCTGACTGCTGAAAATCTGGCAGGGCTGAGTTTAAATATTAACAAAGCACACATGGCCCTTCTCTTCTGCCGGAGGTCCCTGATGGAGGGGAGCAGCAGCTCCTCGACTAAGACAAGCAGAGCCTGGTCCAGACATGCTGCAGGGGGTTTACATTTTAATGCCTTTGTTGGTTTTCCAAAATATGCTTCCATCTCATTCTGGATGAGCTCCCACCAGGTTCTCAAAGAGAGGTGGCGCATATCATTTTGAGCTGCTGCTGTGATGCTCGATTGCTATAGTTCCACAGTGTGCCATCTGTATAGTTCCCTGGTTAAGCCTCTGAAGTGTTGCTGATTTCCTTCTTTTCAAAGTGAGTACAACCTTCTATGAGGTTTGATTTTTTGTTCTCCCACCACGCAATTAAATTGTTTTTTGGGGTTTTTTTTGGAAAGCATTTTTGGATATGGTTAGAGTAACATACTATAGCAGAGCTGAATTTCTCAGCTGTGTGAAAAAAAGGTGTTGATTATTTTCCTAGAACAGCATGGATCTGATAGTAGTGCTGGATGTATGGCAAATCGCAGGTTTTCAGTAAAAGGTAATAGACAGGGACTTGTATGGCTGACATATAATGTAAGTGTCTACCATGTGAAAGTGTTGTTATATTTTACTGTCCTATAAGCTTCATGAGAATTTGAGGAAGCTTAAGTGCGAGCAGGAACTTGTGAACAACATTACACAACATTGTACGTTACACAACATTAATAATAATAAAATTGCTTATTGTTGAGTTACAAGAGGAATAAAACTTCTGAACACCCCGTAACTAAAAGCTCTGTCAAGTATTATTCCTTACTTAAACAAACAATAAACGGAACAAAAGAGTGTATCATTTTGTTCACTAAAACACTGCCACAAACGGTTCTTTCTGTTCTCTGGCATATGAAACAACCTTAATTTCCTCCTTATGAAATGTTGACATGAAAGAGAAATACAGGATGTGGGTTCCTCCTGTCATTGCAGTTGAACTGTGGCAATGCTTTTACCACACGAAAACCAAAGATGGGTGCACAAGCTGTGAACCACAGCCGCAAGTGGCCTGTGTTCACTAACCTAGTAATTTTGAGATACCAGGTGAGGAAAAATTCTCTGCTATGTTCTTTAAGAGAATGATGATCTGATCAGAATATTAAATGAGACTTTACAGAGAGAAGGCTAACAGGAGGCCACATGGCAAATGAGAAGAGATAATAATTAAAAAGACTCCACTGGGAAAATCACTGTTCAAAGCTTTATCAGGAAGAGAATTGTGGACAGAAGTGTCTTGTTCATGTGATATTGTTACACTCACCACAGTGCAGCACAGAGGCCAGAACCACCACATGAGAGCCAGAGCAACAAGGAGCAGCAGCACCAGGAATATAATGGCCACGATGGTACCATCCGACTGATTAAAAAAAAATTAATTAATATTAGTGACATTTCAAATGTAAGGGAATGTGCGTATCTATCTATCTATCTATCTATCTATATAATATATATATCATATATTTGGATTCATTTCTACTTATCTCTATACTGCTATTCATTCATCTCACTGCTCTTACATTAGTGCAGTAGCCCTAATCATAACAATGCATTTCCCCCTTTTTTTTCTTAAACAATGCAATCTCTCTCTCTCTCTCTCTCTCTCTCTCTCTCTCTCTCTCTCTCAGTGACTCACTGTTTATTAAGTCTCTAAAATATCCCTTCTATTGAAAAGCAGATATTTAAAAAATTCCCCAAATTGCACAATTCCCCAAAACTTACACAAGTCGTAGCAGTGATGGTAAAGGGACTCGTAACAAAGGACCGTCCACCATTCAAGCTGATGAGAACTTCCATTTTTCTAAGGAAATGTAAAATACAAGACTCAAGATCTTTCCAATGACTTCATACTTTCACTTCACATTAAACAAAAATGTTATAGAAAGAAAGAATATGGCAAAAAAAATAGCGGCCAAGTCGTGATATACAACACATAGAGAAACAAATCATACAACTGCAGCAGTTAAGATGTTCATACTTAGTATAACTTCCTATTGCCGTACTTTTTCGGTACCGTTATCTTTTTTCAACTTTTTTGTTAAATCTTACACAGAATTTTTTTTATAAATACAAAAAAAGATTCAGAATTATTTACTGAAGAAGAAGCTAGACGGTGCATGTAATTAAGTACCTAATGATGAACGGCATAGTAATTTCCATATGTCTATTATGCAAGAGACAATTATTATGTAGCTAATGAAAATCAACGAGTACAAATTGAAATGCGGGAACGACTGGGATCCTCCCGGAATGAGGGAATATATAATAGAGTAAGCCGAAGCCTTCTTATTCTGTACCATGGGTTTGTGTGATCCATCAAGCAGTGTGAAATATACCACACTTCACTAAAATATATTATAATCCAGCTGCACAGCACATCTACAATAATATCATGTAATTTAGATTGTGTACTTGATGTATTTCAACTTGCTTGAACTTTTTTATGACATGGTAATTCATAAATCCAAAACATTTACTCCAAAATTTGGTTTAATGCAGCATTCAAACATTTTTGAATTGGCTGGCTTTATTATGGCTGTAAATTGCTTCCGTGGCTTGCAAGAATCCTTTAAAAGGTTCTTGCATGTTAACTAGATGCGTTTACTGAATGGAACAGAGGAGAGGCTAATTTAGCTGACATACTCGATACACGCAAATTTTAGGCAGATTGTTAATCAAGCTGGATATGTGGACGCTGAAAGAGAGTAGCTCCAAATGTGTCCAATCAAATCCATGGAGACAGAATCTTCTGGCAAATATCTTTCTCAGATGTTTAATCATCCATCTTATGCTCTTGAGCTCAGTATTCAGAATCTACATTTTAAGAAGACGTTTAAGTTTAATATATTGTATGTACCTTAGTGCAGAAATTTCCCTCTATCAAGCCCTAGGTGCTGAAGGAACCCAGACTGACACTACTCCAGATGTGTTTGAGGTTGAGCACATTTAAAGATGACCAGATATTAGGCCCTTGGTCTAATCTTATCTGCACCACTACTGTGGATATGGATTTTTTGGCTAGTTTAAGAGTAGTTAAAAACACAAATAGATTTTTGAAGCAAATTTCTTTAAAAACAGTCTATGGCAAACAAAGGAAAAGATGGAACATAAAGATTATGGAATAGATGATAGCTGTAATGCAAATGTTGAGAATCGTGTGAAATGTGTGCGCACCACAGTAACACACAAAAGACCAAGAAACACAGAAATGTGAGTCTCTTTGGGAAGGTTTCAGGGGTTTTTTTGTGTGGATTTTGAGATACACTCGTGCTGGAGACCTGGCAACCCTAACTGTAGAATCACTGCCAGTTTCTCATGCAATTCTTAAGGTCCTTGTAGTACGGGACTGAGAGGATGAGTCCCTAGTTATACAGTGCTCTCTCAACAGCCTGGCATAGGTTGTTTGAGTTCAAGATACATTTCCGTTGAGAATGTTTAACTGTTTAACACTATATGCACCATTTTAAACTCTTTAAAAAAAATGTAAACAAAAATTTTTCTAATATTACATTTTTAATGTTATAAGGGAGATGTTGGGCTAACAACAGTCAGAGAAAGAGAGAGAGAGAGAGACTGACTCTACACTTGAAGATGCAGGTGGTATGTGAATACGCTTGTCGGGGCATAGTGAATTATTTAAATTGGAGCATAGAAAAGGGAATCGCTGCATCTGTCGCACATCCTTTTAAAGCCCTCTGCCAGATGTGTTTACTCGCCGCCCATAGCAGCTAACTACTTAATGGGGCATAGTCGTGTGCCAAGAGTTAATTAAGCAAACCCTTTAAATAGTGCTCACATACAGAGGTTTCAGTGTTATAACATGCTGCATTATAGGTACAAGTCTCCACATAAGCTCATAAGCTCAGTTCCATATTAACGGCATGGGATACCTAGTCACTGTCAGGTGGTATAATGGCAGAGAAGGAGAATATTTAATTAGCAATTTTTAATGCATTAACAATGTAAGGCATTTTGAATGCACAATGTATTATGTATTGTGCGTTCAAGATTCCAGACAAACATGTCATTTGTTGGAAAGATGTCCACATGACGTAGTGCAGCTTATTAACTAATACTCCAACTACACTCGCTTTAGTCATTTCTATAATTTCCTTGCAAATACTCACTGTCCAGCATACTGAAGCATTGGAGCAGGACACAGCACATAGTCATCTCGCACTGTGGTTGATTTCTCAACTGGAAAAAAATAAAGAAAATGTATTAATGCTGGTGCTATTTTAGACCAAACTAGCTGAAAAACAACATCAATCCCATATGTATATTATTACACTATTTGTCAGTGTCAATGAGTTCAGTAGAACTGCTGATGTATTCAGAGAAGGACAGAGACCAGTGCCAGGATTGTCTATCCTGTCAGGATGTGTGGGACTATACTGAATGTCATGTTTATACACAGTTTCATACAGAGTGTTACTTGAAGCTTCCCTTAAATGTGCACAGGACAGAGACAAATTCATTCAATATACTGTACATGCAAAAATTGCTAGTGTAAATGCCCAGGACAAGAAGATTTAGTTAGTTTGTTTTTTCCCCTTCTTAGCTGCAATTTTAAGTAGTTTTAACAACAAGAAACAAATTAAACTATTCTTCCTGTTGACTTTCTCAAACTTGAATTTGGCAAATAGCGATTTTTAAACTGAGAACTGAACTACAGCACATGCTACTAATAGTAGAGCAATTTATTATAATAAACAAATGACAGAAGGGCTTTTCATAATCAGAAGGTTGCAGGTATGTGGAAAAAAAGACAAAACTGAACAAAGCTGTCTCTTTTGATAGAACAACACACACAAGATGCCACTTAGAGAGAAAATAAAGATACTAGCTAAAACTATTACAATATGTTAACTAGCATTCTTCTGGGACAACCAAATCATGGAACACAATCAAGGAGACACACTGGAGCATCCACTTCCCCTAGCTAATGGATTTATGATCTAAACCTTCTGTTCAGAACACAAAATAGTCATTCCACTGTGTATGTCATGTATTAGGGCATCAGAGGTGGTTATTGTCCTAACTCTCATGCATGAATATCTCACACAATCTATAACGACTGGGGTCTGGGGCCTGTCAAGTGTCTGTTCAGTTTTTAGTTGTGATATAATCACTGATTTAAAATTGATTAATTAATATTGACTCTATTTAACATATGATAGTCTCTCAGGTTGAAAATGTTTCATGTTGCACCAAAATTTTTAATGATGAGCTATTACAGATGACTGGGATTGTCGGTACTCACCGTAAGTTTGACCATCCACCAGGAAGTTGCAAAGGACTCCATCTTGGACTCGTCCCTGCATAAATCCATTCCCCTTGAGGACCATGTTAAAAGACTCTGTGGTATGTTAACCAGATGAAGACATAATGAGACACACACCTGGGAGCTGACCTCACAAAAGAATCATGCACGAACACATAAACACATACGGTCATCGGTGGAAACAGGAAGACTCGAGATACTCACCATTCACGCAGACACTGGATGGCTCCACTGTTAAGATCTCTGTGCATGACTGCTTCAGTATCTGCAAGGCAAAAACACCAAGTTCATCATCCACCATCTGTGTAAATAAGTACATCCTCTCTATTTATTCTGCACTGGGTTTTTTTTGCTCAACACTGCACATCTGATAGGGCTTTGGCATTGCTCATGCTAAGCACTATATGGATCAATGAGATGACTGTCACATACACTGCAGCGAAGAAAGAACTATGTCGGCTGTTATGGAAAATTCATATGCCCCCAATGGCCGTCTTCGGCTCTATTAGAGACTCCAGGCTGACATTACCATATAAAAAGGCCTGTGTGATCCTACAGTCACCTCTCCTATCATCCATATAAATCAACGGAGGACAAACTATGCAAATCCCCATACACGACCGGCAAAAAGACAATATTAACCAAAATATATGGTGTTTGGAATGAGTGGCGCTGGAGATGGGGCTTCAGTCTGAAGTGCTGGAAGAGTATAAAAAGAGCTGATTAAATATGACATATGATAAACAATCCCATCATTAGAGGAAGGAAGTAAACATCATCTATTCTTGACGGAGGATCCTAAAGATGCCGCAGTTACTCTATTATCTACAAGTCTCCAGTGCGGTATCAGAGGGGTTGTGGAGTTCATTTCTCCAGTTTGACATGTATACAAGTTTAGATGTTGATGAAAGAATTAAGCTGTTCTCGCTGCCTGAGGAAAGGCCTGAAAACAAGATGATGTCTCAAATGGAAGTGCTTCTAAATAGGCCTAGATAGGTATGATAGGCTGTTATTTTAGGTGAGGTCATATTTACTGCTTGTAATAAAACAGTAGTGCTCACTAAGAGAGTTCTCTCACTGTTAAAATGGGAACAGATGACTCCTATCAATAAAACAAGCTGTGTCTGCAAAAGCAAAGTAACAGCTATAGCCAATTACACTGAAATGATGCACTGAAACATTTCATATTTACTACTACATTTATACAGTAAAACACTTCCTTACATATAACTTTCATAATGCAAAAGATGTACTGCTCAACTAGACAATGAAATATAAATATCAGAACCCAAGCAACGTTATTTAAATTCATGAGTGGAGCAAATATTAAATTCGTTTTTGCAGAAATCACAGCTAAATCTACTTTAGGCTCTCAAAGCAAAGCTGCACAGATGATCTCAAATCCTAGGAATCTGAGCACCAAGCATCATGAGGCCAACTATCCCAACCTCCAGGATTACTAATCACTGGAGAATGCCTGTTTTGTAAGGCTCATGCCATCCACTTGCCAAGTGGGCTTAGCCAGTAGTTGACAGGACATGATAGAAGTATTT
>JAUCMX010000021.1:12231374-12313874 GCA_033459395.1 Hemibagrus guttatus
CTGTCTATATATTTAAGCAAAAAGAAAATGGAAAAACTTAGTTTATATGTGGTTGTTTTTAGTTTGCTTGCTGACTCAGTGAAGTTTTATTTGTTAATTCTATTAAAAAGAAAAACAATGAAAATGAAGATGATTCATCCAAACTGGATCGTTCCTCTCAGTGGAAATTCTAGCATGGCAACATTAATGCTGAATCGCACCTCTGAATCATTGTGTTTGTCTCTTAAGCAAAAACAACCATTGTTTTTAAGGATTGGGTTAAATGTAAAACCACTGCTCTTCAAGTAATGTCAAATCACAGTAGGCCTTTAACACCATAAACCATGATGCAGATGTGTCTAAAGTGACCATAAAGTCATAAAGTGTTAGTCGATGAGTTCAGTCAAAAACTAGGGATGTCATTAGAGAGATTTAGAGACATGTGAGCAAAGTATCTTGTATCTACATTTCATAAGTAGAGCAAGGACTGAATCTTTGTCTTCATTTTGTAATCTCTCTGGTGTCTGGGTGGTGGCCAGCCAGCATTTTTTAAAAGATAAAGAAATAAAAGATAATCATGAATCTAAACAAACAAGAGCATAAATAATTCCTCACAACTGCATCTGGTTAAAAGAGTTTTTGCAGACTGAACTGTGTAGTTGTAGGAGGAATTCAAGGATGTCATTTTGAAGACTTTGGGACAAAAGCCATCGGATTTCCAACTACTACATTTCATATAACATGGCAGGAAACATAATAGCTTAACACAGCTTTGTACAGTTGGTTAAAATGACTACAACTTTCTAGCACACAATAATAAATAAATATGCACCAGTGGCCTTTAGGTAGCCATTTATAGAAAGATGAATAGCTGTTACATCTGCAAACTGTTTAATCTGGATGAACCAGCCAGTGAGATGTTTGAGCTAAAGACCTCAAAGAGTAGCTGCTACAACTGGAATAGTATTAAAGAGGTGGACTGATTTTTCAGGTTGCTCTTAACCTTTAATAGGGCCAAGATAATGCAGATAGTTTTCTGTTATATTTCTCTTAAAAAAAGATAAGTCTGTTGTAACATATTGGCAAATATCATGATGCAACACTTGTAGCCTAAGGCAATGTTTTTCAAAGTGGAGGCCATGAAGCGTAACTAGGAAGTCGACAAGTTGATGGGGGTTTATTTTGGTGCTGGAAATCACCATTCACTATTATCAAGTTAGATTTATATTCATTATATTTACAATTTTTTATCGGTCCAGCCTTTTTTAACTGGTCACTTGAATCAAAGAGATGTAAATAAAAACCTCATGAACCTTAGAACAAATCAGACTATAATGATTATAATAATCAGCCTCATTTTGGACCTCTGTTGGATTATATTCATGAATTAAGTCTGCACTGAGCCAGTGTGAAAACAGTTAAAGAGGTCCCTAGATTCAAAGAGATCCAAAAGGCATAAAGTCACAGTTTATGACCTTGCCTCAGTGGAAAATCTCAGCTGCATACTGAGAATTTGATCCTAAGAACTTCTACTGTAATCATAAAGACTGTGCACATCCTCATCCTGGGATTTTTATGAACATCCTATAATTTGATATTAAAATAAACAACTAGGGAAGAGTAATTCATAATAATACTATCCGGTTTCACCCAGAAGGACGATAGGTTCTCTTAGTTCCTCTCAGCAACTCTTCCTGTCCTCTCAAAGCGTTTTTGTTTTTTTTTCTCGCCTGAACATCTGGATTTGAGTAAAACTGCATGCTTTTTGACAGTCTATTGCTACAAATAGAACTGCTGACCTGAATAAACTATTTGAGGTTCTCTTGCCACAGGATATCATCATACTGGCATAAAGTATAGCGTGACAGCCATGTAAATACAAGGACCTTCAAACAGAAAACTTGTTCAAGCTTGAACAGAAAATGGCTGTAAAAATAAATAAATAAATAAATAAATAAAAAAGACATAGAAATCAAACTTTAAAGTGTGCAGAACTCGTCTACTGACCTGTCCAACACGAAGTAGAGGTCGTAAGCTCCATGACAGGATGGAGACGATTCAGGTCTGCAGGACGAAATGAAGCCGAGCAGAAGGATCGCTGTGACGGCCGCAGTGAAAGGTTTCTCTGCGGTGAAAGTTTTCTTTGGCATTATTTGACGCTGTTGAGTTTTTGTTATAGTCAGTAGGAATAACATAAAAGAAAGTACCACGAAAAAAATACACAGCAAGCCGTGTCGTCAATGCAGTGAACAAAGTGACAAATGAAGAAGAACAATAGCGGCTCGGTTATATGTACCACTCTGGCGCAACATGCCCCAAGTTGTAAAATCCTTCCTGTAGATGAATAAACATGATCACGTCATTAACGTGATTGCTTCAACCTTCCTCGTTTATCCTTCATATGGCTGATAGACCGAACTCTCTGTGGTAGACAAACTTTTGACGAGTTTGCTGGCAAAACTTTTCTTCTGAAAGAAGTCGAGGAGGTGCAATATAATGCGCATGTGCAGACAGATGTGGAAGGAAGGACTGGGTGGTGCACCCAACAGCTGGAGGATGTGGGGGGAAATGGCAAACCTTCTCGCCGCAAACAAACGTT
The DNA here is from genome assembly GCA_033459395.1 of Hemibagrus guttatus. NCBI lineage: Eukaryota > Metazoa > Chordata > Actinopteri > Siluriformes > Bagridae > Hemibagrus > Hemibagrus guttatus. The sequence continues at coordinate 12,233,953 of JAUCMX010000021.1, forward strand.
AACCGTTAAGTTTACACTGAATTGCATCGTGAATATATATCCTAATGTAATCCGTACATTATTAAATAGGTCACTAATGGTGACGTACTGTAATTTGAGAGTGTCGTGCAATCTGAGAGGCAGGAAATTGTGGAATGGGTTTAGAAAAAAAAAAAAAATTGAGAAAGAATGGAGGCAAATGAGGTCAATGTATGAGACTGGTGTTTGGATTTACATTTAATCCTTTAGAACAATGTGAAGGCTTATAGTAGAAGACCTATTTCAAAAATAATCACTAGTTTGCTGATATCATTAAGGCAAAACTGATGGGATCAGTTCTCACTTCTCATAAATTCATAGCACTAAATTATCTAATAGATATTACAATAAATACAGCATACTGTTTCCTCTAATTGGCTAATTTACTGCTCATTGCACTGAGCAACACTTTAGATGTCATTTATATCTTTATTTTACATTGCTGTTTATTGTCTTTTGTGTACATTGCCTATTTTGCACATTTTATTCACCTTGTGTCTTTCCATTTCCTGTTTTGCATTATGTAGCTAACATAGATTCCTTTTTGCCCTCTTCCTTTTTTATGTTGTACTTTTTATGAATCAAAGTAATTGACTTATTTTGGTTTAGCTCTAAATGCTTTACATTGTTATATTCATTCATTTATCTTCAGTATCTGATTTATCCTGGTCAGGTTGTACTGGGAATACTGGGTATGAATTTGATATATACCTTAAAATGGAAAACCAGATGGGTTTCAAGGAGGATCATGTGCGCACACACACACACACACACACACACACACACACACACACACACACACACACAGACACAGACACACAGACACACACACACACACACACACAGACTCACGCACATATATACACAGACTTGTGCACATATACACCGATCAGGCATAACATTATGAGCACTGACAGGTGAGGTGAATAACACTAATTATCTCCTCATCATGGCACCTGTTAGTGGGTGGGATATATTAGGCAGCAAGTGAACATTTTGTTCTCAAAGTTGATGTGTTTGAAACAGGAAAAATGGGCAAGTGTAAGTTTGAGCGAGTTTGACAAGAGCCAAATTGTGATGGCTAGACCACTGGATCAGAGCATCTCCAAAACAGCAGCTCTTGTGGGGTGTTCCCAGTCCGCAGTGGTCAGTATCTATCAAAAGTGGTCCAAGGAAGGAACAGTGGTGAACCGGCAACAGGGTCATGGGCGGCCAAGGCCAATTGATGCAATTGAAGCAAAGGCTGGCCCGTGTGATCCGATCCAACAGACGAGCTACTGTTGCTCAAAAGAAGTTAATGCTGGTTCTGATAGAAAGGTGTCAGAATACACAGTGCATCACAGTCTGTTGTGTTTTGGTCCCCCTTTTGCTGTAAAAACAGTATTAGGTCATAATGTTGTGCCTGATCGGTGTACATTCACATTTTTATACACACCTAGGTGATATTATTATAGCCCACCCACTTACAAGCATTTTTTTGGAAACCAGAGAATTTGACAGAAACCCATGTGCACATGGAGAACATGTGAATCTCCAAACAAACACCAAACAGTAACCCAAGCTCAGGATTGAACCAGGGGCCCTGAAACTGAGATGATGCCCACAGTGCTGCCATGCTGCTCTTTGAGTTATACATGTGAACTATAAACACATATAGAGTCTATACATTAAAGTGTGTGCAAAAAAATTTCCTGAAGGATATTCAAAAAAGTATCTTTGATTTAATGGATTAGCTTATAAACGTGAAAACAAATTGCACATTAGCAATATCTTATTGGGTATCGTACAAGCCTTGTGACTACTCCACTAATCTGCATCTATATAAAATGCGCTATAAAATGAAACTGAATTGCTTAATATAAAAAATTTCCCCCACATACAAGTCCAACTCCAACTCTGTCATCACTAGGGACCATATGTGATTAAACATTCATGAAAATTCCACTGGGATGTTACATTATTACCTAGAGACTTCCTGTGATTTGTAGACATGTTTGCACTTGATAGTGCTTCCTGTCCTTGTGGCACCTTACTAAACACACACTGCTTACACACTCTCGGGTTATCTTATTTAACTACAGTCAGGAAATCCACTGTATGATTTAAGTTGAATTCCTTTTACATAATATTAATATAAGCCAAAGTCCATAAATCGCACACCTAGGCTGAAAGGATTATCATGGGCTCAGAATGCAAAAAATGACTTAAAAAAAAGAGATAAAGGAGATTCCTTTATTATTTTTTATTTTTTTACAGAATCAAAATATTTTTATTCACCATACACATTTCCATGTATTAGGAATATTTCTTGATGTTTAATCACAAGATACATTTAACATGTATCTCAAACAACACTAAAATTTTCAGCCTAATATACAAGTATTGTAAGAAAGTGTAGGCTCTACAGTGGAGGCAGAAATAGCAGCTGGATGCAGTTCAGGGTGACTTAAATGTGGGACATGGTGACTTGTGGTTAGCACGGTTGCCTGTTCGATTCCCAGCCCCTGCATTCACGGAGATGGCATGTTCTCCTCCTCCTTTGGGGGTTTCCTCCAGGTGTTCTGGTTTCCTCCTGCAGTCCCAAGACATGTGCTGTAGGCTGACAGGCATGTGAGTGTGTGATTGTGCCCTGCGATTGCATGGCACCATTAGGTTCCCTGCAACTCTGTGTAGGATAAGTGGTATAGAAAACAGTAATTGTATATATATCGTATAAACATATAATAATATATTATAGATGAAAAATAGTAATATTTACTAACAATATTTTAAATAGTATTATTCAATAATTATAAATAGTATTATTGTTGTATCACAGTAAAATGATTTTTGATTAAAAAAAGCACAAAATTATTTTTGATTTAAAAAAAAACACATGAGCACATGATGCTAGAAGAATACAACTAATGAGAAATAACAGGACATTTACTGTACATTAATGCCATCTGCTCTGTACCAGCCTCTAATTCTACTCATTTTGAATTGTTTACATCCTTACCTCCTTGGAGAGAACAATATTTACGTGTATTATTGAGTTCTATATTGGGAATAGTGGGTTAGTTATGACTGAAATCCTCGGAGTGCAAAATAGCGATGCCATGCCATGCTTTGTGTTTCACTCACTCACACACACACACACACACACACACACACACACACACACACACACCAAAAGTTCACTACTTCTTTACTACCTTCTCTTGTTAGTCTTGAATGTCCCGTATTCCATTACATTTCAAGTATTTGATGAAAATGTATATTGTACATTTTCATTTATTTTTTCCAAGTGATCATGGAAGTCATTTCTTCTGATTAGTTGACTTATCATAAGTGAAACCATAAAGATGCATTCTGATTAATACAGTGAAGGATTACAAAATGTCATGCTTTAAGGCGTGGAAAGCACAATGCATTTTTAATAAGAGCGAGAATCAAACACAATCAAATCTTTTTAATTACCATACACTGTTACATGCATCAGATTCAGCATATTCACTTGATGCCTCTTGAAGAGTTCGGGTATTGTAAACAGTGCATGTGTGTCCCACACTTGATTATGGTGATGTGTTTGAAAAAGAATCATAGTTTAAAAGTTCTAATCCGGTTCTTTTGTCATGGACATTACAGTGCTATGAATAATCAGAAGTGACAGGATAAACAATTGAACTAATTGCGAGACTCATTGAGGTGTTGAAACTCATTAAGAGTAAAGTTCCATGACAAAAGATGAAGGTGTAGGATTAATTTCATGCAGAAAGTGCCATGCCTTGAAGGCGGCAAGCAATAAGTTTACTGAAGTCCTTAACCAAGACCTTGCTTTTTTATATCAGTGTGGTCCTATCTGGATACCTTGTTCTTTGGGTCTTTACTGATATTTATAACAGTGATCAGACCATATTTTAGGAATGCTAGTAATTATAGTTCTTGTAGAGTCTTGTCGAGTAAGTAGTTTTGTAGAGAGTCCTAAAGATGTGTATGCTTTCGGCTTGTTATGGAATTACATATCAGAAGATTAACTTCAGCTTCTCTCACTTAAATCCTCAAAGACTAGCACCTTTACACTGATGGACATCTAAAGATAACTTTTGAGATGCAAAAAAGGCACAATGCAAAGCAGCAGATTATAATACTTCAATTGGACATAGGATGAACCTCCAGATAAAATGTGCTTGCAAAATGTATTTTGTATCTTCACTATTACCCATAGGGAAAACCTTGAAAGGCCCTCCTTCTGCTTTTTTTCTGCAAGTCATGTAATAATTAGACACAGTCTATCTTGTTAGCAGATACCAGTAATTAATCCTCAATCTATTCAATCTAATCAATCAATTTTATTTTTTATAGAACTTTTAACTTTGGATACAGATTAATTAGCAAGATAGAGGTTACCATGGCAAGGAACATCTCCATGAAATGATTAAGAAGAAACAGAAGAGTGTATATTGTGAATAAGAGTCCTGGGATGAGCACAGGACAGTTATTATTTACAGCATCACTTCTGAGATACAAATGTACACAATCCAGGTGAGCTTATCTATGGAAAACAGTACTGTGTATTGTGACAGGTATTGTGTTTATGTGAAAATCTTTATGACATCCATTTGAGACTATGCACAAAGTAGATGAGTGATGTCAAAGTAGATGAGTGATGATCTACAAATAGTGAAATGAGCATTAGCAAAATTAGTGGCAATGAAGCGCAAATTTCATTCTGCTAAACCATGCTGATGCAGCGGGTAATCTCTGTGCTGCCGCACACTTCGCAGACAGACGTCCATCACTGATGTGCTGTGCATTGACACAGTTCCAGTCCAAATCAGGCCCCCACCCTCCTTGTGTCTCCTCTCATCCGTCTTATCTGGCAGTGCGATGATTTTCGCCGGAATGGAGTTAATGGTTGCTGAGACTGGGCCCGTCAGCCTAATGAGGGGATTCTGCGGAGTGCCTGCACATTCCTGATCACCCCAGCACCAGGAATGAGGGGAAATCAAAGGAGACAGGGCTGCTTAAGTGAAGATTGACCTGTAAAGAAGACTCAATCAGTGCAGTTAATGGGCGTTGGTGGTGAAGAGTGTGTGGCAGGGGGGAAAAAAGGGGGGTGGAAAAGTAAGCTGACCAGCCTGAGGCTGAAGCACTGCTAACGATAAAGTCAAATGTGTTTAACACAGTGTTGTGATTTATAACATGTTACTCATAGTCACATATGCAGGTCTGATTCTGAGAGAAGGACAGCGTACTGCAAGAGCCCACTTGGATGAAATGACTAAAATTTGGGGTTCAAGGAATTTTGTTGGGGTTTGTCATTCATAGCTGTTGTTCCATTCATTCATCCATCCATCCATCCATCCATCCATCTATCCATCCATCCATTCATTCATTCATTCATTCATGTGTTTTTAATATCTTTAGTGTCTCTATTTTCACAGCAATAAATGTTGAGCAGAAAATTGAAGATATTTGGATTCATTCATTCATCTTCAGTAACTGCTTTATCCTGGTCATGGTCATGGGGAATCCAGAGCCAATCCCAGGAACGCTGGATGTTAAAGGGAATTACACCCAGTACAGGAAGCCAGTCCATTACAGTCCAAGCTAGTTTATTCATTCATTCATTGTCTACCGCTTATCCAATCTACACTCGGGTCACGGGGAGCCTGTGCCTATCTCAGGCGTCATTGGGCATCAAGGCAGGATACACCCTGGACGGAGTGCCAACCCATCGCAGGGCACACACACACACTCTCATTCAGAATCAGAATCAGAAAGAGCTTTATTGCCAAGTATGTTTGCACATACAAGGAATTTGTTTTAGTGTAACAGGCTCCAGTGCACAGAGATAACAATAACAGTACAAATAACAACAGAAAATAGAATGAGAAATAAAAAATAAAAAATAAAAAATACACATATTTAAATAAGAAAATAAAGTATTTGTATATACAGAATAGAATAGAATGAATTGAGATGTAGGGATGTGGGTGTGGTAATAAATATGAGGTTATTGCACTTTTAATTTTTATTTTTATTATTGCCCAATGCTGGGAACATTCAACTGTTCAAAAGATAGATTGCTTGGGGGAAGAAACTGTTCTTGTGCCTGGCTGTCCTGGTATTTGCTGCTCTGTAGCGTCGGCCAGATGGCAAAAGGTCAAAAAGGATATGGCCTGGATGTGAGGGGTCCAGAGTGATTTTCAGAGCCCTTTTCCTCACTCTGGATGTATACAGTTCCTGAAGGGTGGGCAGGGGAGCACCAATAATCCTTTCAGCAGTTCGAACCGTTCTCTGTAGTCTTCTCATGTCTGATTTTGTAGCTGAGCCAAACCAAACAGTTATAGACGTGCACAGAACAGACTCGATGACGGCTGAGTAGAAATGTATTAGCAGCTCCTGTGGCAGGTTGAACTTCCTCAGCTGCCGAAGGAAGTACAGTCTTTCACTCACACAATTCACTCACACAATCACACACTACAGACAATTTAGAGATGCCAATCAACCTACAATGCATGTCTTTGGACTGGGGGAGGAAACCGGAGTACCCGGACGAAACCCCCGAGGCACAGGGAGAACATGCAAACTCCACACACACACATGGCGGAGGCGGGAATCAAACCCCCAACCCTGGAGGTGTGAGGCAAACGTGCTAACCACTAAGCCACAGTCTAACAACTAAGGCACAAATAAGCCATAATTTTCATATAAAATGAAACAATGAAATGCCTTCTCTCATTCGGTAATTAATAGATAAAACATTTCGGTGATACTTTTTTTGATTTCATATTAAAAAAGTTGGAAGAGCAGCTAGAACCATTCAATTCTGACCAAAGTATTTAAAACTAATTTCAGTTCAGTTTTATTTTTACAGCGCTTTTAACATAGGCACTGTGTCAAAGCAGATTTACAAAAATAAAATGGTGGCAAGGAAAATCTCCCTGAGATGATATGAGAAAGAAAACTTGAGAGGAACCAGACTCATTAGGGAACACATCCTCATTTGGGTGACACTGGAGAGTTGGATATAAAAAAATGTCTTATTTTAGTTTGAATAATGTATATAAAAATAACACATGTAACTTTAAATAAATGTGAAATAATTCCTTTTTTATCTGTGTTTTAAATAAATGTACTTTTTTTAGAAATGTTTTTTCTTAGTAAAAAGGGGGTAAGATGTGGTTTCAATATATATATAATTTGAAAAATTACCAGAATCTCAAAACCAAAGAGGAAGCATCCAGAGATGAGTTAAGTAGAAAAATTCCAAGGCAGCTATTAGTTAGCCAAACATTAGCATAGCCTAACTAGTTACTTCAACATAGAAATTAGTTTATGGCCATCTCACTACCACACCTAAAGCATATGTACTTTTTGAACATCCCAGTCCAGATTAAGTCTGTTGTTTGCTGTTATAATAACCTCCAATCTTCTGGGAAGACTAGATTTTGGAGTGCTGCTGTGTGCTCATTCAGCAACAAGTGCATTAGTTAGTTGAGGAGGCCTGGGGTGCAGTCAGCATGTCGCTTGAGCTCTTCTACGCCAACCTGTAGAATCTAAGGGAAACCATGGACCTTGTGGACAGGACAATGTTTGCTGGAACAGGTTTGGACCCTATAGCTCCAGTGAAGGTAAATTGTAATGCTAAAGCACAGACAATTGCACAGATATTACACAGATACTGTATATTTGGGTGCTTCCAACTGATGCCCAATCTCTAAATTGTCCGTAGTGTGTGATTGCGTGAGTGAATGAGAGTGTGTGTGTGCCCTGCGATGGGATGGCATTCCGTCAAGGGTGTATCCTGCCTTGATTGCCCAATGACGCCTGAGATAGACACAGGCTCCCCGTGACCCGAGAATAGATCGGATAAGCGGTAGGTAATGAATGAATGAACTGATGCCCATAATCGTCTGACCATTTAGCATAGAATTTCACCTAAATAGTTACATTTAGCATATACTAAGCATCAAGCAATAATTATCACTATAGAAACTAGTTAAAGTAGAACAGAAAAACAATTTTATTTGTATGATCTCTCTGAAGGTGTCTACTTTTCTCTGGTAATTCCATATACTTTACTTTTGTCCTAATTTACATAAAATCTGTATTCCTAAGACCTCATTTCTTATACTTGACACTGTAAGGGATACTGTCCAATATTCTCAGCCATAACAAGTAAGACAAATAAATCTAAATACAGCAGAAAACCTATTTTAGAATATTATTGGCTGTGATGTGTATATATTTCAAATACATTAAATTCATATTCTGATACTTTTGTCAGCTTCCGAACTTGCAATCATGAGGCCATGAATTCCTATAAAGTGTTAATAGAAACAACCTTCAAACAGCTCCTCTAAATAGTGCTTGTAATATTTTCTTGATTCCATTATAATTTTTTGCATTAACATCAGCCAAAAACATTCTGGGGAAAAGCAGATAAAATCCCTACTTCACTACAATTTGAATATCTCTAATCTCTCGCTCTCTCACTCCTCTTCATCTCTCTATTTACCATCATGACAAGCAGCCTCGTGCTGGCAGCTTTGTCCATCAAATGACACCTGCTCCTGCTGATTGTTTGCTCAACTTCCTGTCTAAAGCTGTATGGATTCATGTCAACAATGCTTTGCTCCCCCTTCTGCATCAATGTCTTGTATGTATTTTATTTCCCAGGAACTATTGTGGTGAGATAATAGCCAAAAGCAGGCCTGAATCTATTTTCACACAGACATACCAAATTGTACCAAATTTTGCAATCCACTTACCCAAACAAGACATTGCATCAAAAGAAATGTAACAGACTTACTTCCTTTTATTTTCATATTGCCATTCAAAGTATTATCCCAGACCGAAAGTGCAAACAACACATAGTCATGAGCATAATAAATTCTTCTGAGGAACTCGTTGTTTCTTGAGACTTCTCAGTCACAACAAGAATTGACACATTTTTACTGGAAATGATTCATGGTTTTAATAATTGTTTCCTGTCAGTGAAGCCTGCCTGGTACAGTAAACTTTATTCACGAAAAACCGAAACAGTCCATCTTGCTTTTTTTTTTTGGCTATCATTTAATATGCCATAGGCGGATTTCTGGCCGTGGACGGTGTACGACTGCTATGTGATTGACTTCTGTTCAGAATTCACAATATAATTGAATTTCTTAGTAATATTTCATAAAACATTATTAATGCTAACAACTACATTTAATCTTCATGGAAAATTTTTGAACAGTATTCTGAAACACACAATGCTGAGTATATGGATGCAGCTACAACAGTGGATTTTATTGATTCTTTACAGTAAACCTAAGAATTATTGGCACTCCTTGAAGAAAATGACCAAAAAAAAAATCACTCAAATTGTTTTTCTGTTTATCAATACATAATTAAATCAACGTAAAGGCAATGCTTGTATTGAAATGCATGAAGAATATGTTATATAATCAAAAACATTGTCAAAGATGCTTTTTACCCTAAAAGACATGGATATTTTATTATTAAAATATATTACATATTTTCTCCAGTTTTTGCTTTTACCTAGAGTGCCAATAATTCTGGAGGTGACTGTATTATTAAACATGCCCAAGTGTACTTTAAAGGAAAAAGTAAATGATTAATAAGCTATGTTAGCCCCTAGAATGATATATTATTTATTTGCATGAGATTTTTCTTTTCTTAAAGCAACAAATTAAACCGAAAAATAGCTGTTTGTTTGGACAGGTTGGGATTTTTGAAACTTTAGCCGACACTACTCAAGCTGACTAAAAAAAAACTTCATGTAATGTATTTACCTAGGTGTTCACGCATGCCTTCCCATTCGGAGGGATGAAAATGCTCTTCAGTCACTGTGATAAGAATGCCGTCCCAGATCTCCTCTTTGGCCCTTGAAGTATCTACAGCATGTGACAAAGTGCTCAGACAGCGAGGGCCTTCGCTCGCTCACTTCCCCGTCAGCTCGCATGACAGCTGCCATTTTCAGTGGCTCGTCACCCTTGCCGCCTGTGTAGTCACTTTTCCACGTTTGTTCTTCTTCTATCTCGGCTTTCTCGCTATGGGGATTTCACCAGCTCAGAAAAATGTTGTGTCACTGCTGATTAACCCAAAAGTAGCACAGAATTTTTTGATAGCTGAAAAAAAAATGAGGTTTTATTTTGGGTGTGGTTTTCAAGGACATTCTCGGTTTTGACACACATCTTTTTTTACATGGTTTGTCTTTTTCACGCTTCTTTTCAGTTTTTTGAATATGTAATAAAGGACGCATGAGGAACTAATTGTGTGTTCTGAGTTTGCCTGGGCAGAGCACACGAAGTCAAAGTCAATAAACTAAGCCACCAAATCCCTAAAGTGAAAACCCCGCTCGAAATTAGTGCAAGTTACACTTGATCTGCCATTATTTCTCGATCTGTGCTTCTTTCTGTTTGTTCGTCGGTGGCTGTGCCAGTGCATATCTCAGATGATTATATCAGTCATTTCAGCCAAGCATAACACAAACGGCCAAAGCAAGTGAGATGCAGTCACATCTGCAGTAGCCACTGTTCTGCTATGGTTTCCACATCTAAAGGCTGGACCAACACCAACGCAGCACATTTTCCAGACAGATGGACACACACACCTTTTGCATTGCCTTTTCAAGATGCCAATCATTTAGAAGAGCGGCTGGTCACATTAGCATGCGCAAACAGCCAGTGGGTGGCATCCATAAGCTGAAATCAGGGCCTTTATTGTGTATAGACCTCGAGGACGAGTTGAACTAATGCCATCAATCATAATCTTTACTGAATCCTTGCCTAGTTTCCTGTGAAGATCACATTGCAACAACTTTTTTTTGAACCTTTTATCTAGCATTCTTTTTCACAAATATTGATTTAGCTTTTCTTGTCCAAATAGAAACCTCATGTGGCAAAATAAGCAAAACAAACCAATGGTTCTCCATTGTTTTTTTAACAGAAAACATTTATGTTCAGAAATACCACATTTTGTATTCAGAGATGTATACACATGTGTTCGTGTCACATTGTTAGGAAAGCAACACATGGCTGCTTGTTTAAATCAGATGGAGAAGGGTATGAATTTCCTGGATATGTTTAAACATTTAAAAGAAATTTCTGACATGTGGTCATGTGTTTATCATCACTCAAATATGAAACAATATTTCAAATATGAAAAAGTTTGTGTTGAGCCATGGAAAATGTGAATGTTGTGTTTATAATAACTTTTTTTTTCTCCACAGTTACACACTTCTTTGTGTGAACCTTTTATTACTATTGTGCTCACTGGCAGCTTGAGCATAGGGGCAGGCTGTTTCATTTCACTATATACTGTGTCATATATGACGATTAAAGATTCTTGACTTTCTTGACTGTCTTGATTCTTGGCTTGAGGTGAAGCAGAAGCATACCATTTACATCTGCCATAAAAAATATTAACTTTCTTCGAGTGTTTTCTCAAAAATCATTGATTTCCTTGCCTTTCTAGATGTAACACTGTCATAGGGCAGAACATTCATTGTCTAGCGCTTATCCGATCTATTCTCGGGTCACAGGGAGCCTGTGCCTATCTCAGGTGTCTTAGGGCATCAGGGCAGGATACACCCTGGACAGAGTGCCAACACATCACAGGGCACACACACACACACACTCTCATTCACTCATTCACGCCAATCAACCTACAATACATGTCTTTGGACCGGGGGAGGGAACCCCCGAGGCACAGGGAGAACATGCAAACTTCACACACACGGGAATCAAACCCCCAACCCTCCAACCCTGGAGGTGTGAGGCAAACGTGCTAACCACCAAACCACCAAGCCACTGTGCCCCCCCCCCCCCCCCCCCCCCCCCCCCCCCCCCCGCAAAGGGCAGAACATTTACTTCCTTATTTAACGTCATTGACATATTATTGCACCTAGTGGTCAAACTGGGAATTGCAAAAAGTGCTAATAGAGTGTTAACATTTTCAGTAAAGGAGTAACAGCAGACATGACAGTCAAGGGCAGCATTACACCAGGGTTATGCCAAATTGGGTAAACTGAAAATACTCTTTATACTCTGTATAAATAGTGGATATTTTGTTTTGTAGCAAATATTCTCAGCTGAAAATAAATAATTTCCTCAAACTAAGGTAAACTATTTTGCAGATAGGTGTGTACAATGTATCTATGAAGTGCAGAACCATGTTTATTGTAAGATATATTGCAAGGATTGAAAGGCAAAGGCTATGGAAAAGTGTGTCACATGGAAATCACTTGCTCTTGAAAATGGCACCACATGGTCAGCCTGAAGATATATGAGAATATTGTAGATAATAGCACTTAGAAATCATAAACAGGACTTTGGACTGCAGTCGCTATGATCAGTTTTGCACTCAAGTCTCCATCAGTAAACAGGTGATAACTAAAACAAAACAGACTTCATGTTAAAATTAGAAAGACTTTCTGGGTTACACATGCACTTTTGAATAATATAATACAGTTATAGACTTAAGGTGCTGGACTACTGTAAGAAGGTTGTGAGTTTGAATCCCAGGCCCACCAAGCTGCCACTGCAGGGCCCCTTAACAAGGCCTGTAACCCTCAATTGCTCAGTTGTATGGAATTTAAGTCGCTCTGGATAAAGGAATCTGTCAAATGATGTAAATGTAAGTTGTTCCTCTTAAGGTTTCGTACCTATGTTGTCTCAGTGAGTTTTTGCTTGCCATCATTACCTCTGGCTTGTTCATTAGGAAACAAGTTTACAAATGTAAAATATATATTCTGTCCATTTATATATTTCTGTGAAGCTGCTTTGTGATTGTCCATTCTTAAAAGCACTATATAAATAAAGTTGAATTGAACTGTGTCTCCCTTACTGAATAGCTGAATTTTCTCAGCTAGTCTGGTCCTTTATGTCTGGTTTTTGAGATGGAGTTGGACAAGAAATTTTGAAATCTGTGAACACTGGTTAATAGCTGTATCTTCCCACGGCTGTATTAAAGACATAGCTGAATAAAGGGTAAAACACTGCTCAAAACTAGCTGCTTGACTGAATGCTGGATAAATGTGTCTCATAGTCTCTTATAGTATATTAGTATATTACTCACTTCACCACCTTCCCTCTGATCTACTAGCACTGGTCCCACAGTCTCTCAGGGTAAGAGGTAAGTATATGTCAAGACGCTTTTCTGTTCTGGCACCAAGTTGGTGGAATGAACTTCCCCTAGATGTCCGAACAGCCGAGTGACTGACTGTCTTCATATGCAGACCTACCTCTTCCTGAAGCACTTAAACTAGTTCTTATTTTCCCTGTTTGTTTTATGTGTTGTAAGTATTTGAAAAAATATTCTTCCAAGAGTTTTTAAGCTGTTGGTATCCTAGGTCTGTGACCTATTAAGCCAGTGTTAATGTATCCATTGATAAAAGCTTCAAAGCACTTTTGTCCATTGCTCTAGATAAGGGCATCTGCCAGATGCCAGAAATGTAAATGTAGTATACTAGATAGTGGCCTATAGCATTAAACATGTGGGATAGCTTCTTAAATTAATTTTTAAAGGTCCTATCCAAATCTAGGCTCAAGAGCTGCTGCTAATTATGCAGATCCACAGTCCAAGCCAAAATATATTGTAAACTAAAATAAGAACACATGTGACTGCTTAAAATACCAGTAAACTTTTGGGCAATCATTGCAATACTACAGTGAACACCGAGCTGCAGAGCTGTACATTCAACCCATGTTGGGCTAATGTGAAGTGAAAAGTTGTACCTTAGATAGAGGAACGGACACTGTGCTTCGGTAGAAGTTTCACTCGGCTGTTTCTCATTGCATGCAACATTCTCTGTGTTTTTCCTTGAGGCAAAATGTATGGGAGTGATTAGAGGAGAAGAGAAGGCAAGCACTGCCATCAGTTCTGGCCAGCTTCCGAGTAACACGTCTCCTATACTGGCTTCAAAGCGGTTGATCCTGTCACAATTTCCCAAACTTTCAACAGCACACACACACACACACACACACACACACACACACACACACACACACACACACACACACACACAGACACACACACACAGACAGACAGACAGGCTGGAGAATGGACTGAATCAAAAACTTTTGTGAAAGAAGTGAAAACAATTCACTGAGAGTTTAGGGAAGGGCCTGTTGCCTTTTGGGGCTCAGGGATTAAGGGTGTGATGGAATTTTGATGAAGTGCATATAACTTGGATGTTGTAGTTTTTCTGTGTTGTAGTGATAAATTAGAATGTGTCCTCATTAAACAAGAATGTACACTGGCAAATAAAATTTGAATCCTCCCTAAATGATTTGGTTGAGTTCACTTTTGATTTATGGTACACTATTTGGCCTTTTGTTTGTTCAGACTTAGAAACCCATCAGTTGTAATCAGCTGTAATAAAGCAATTAAATAATATGTCAACCTTTTCCTTTATTCTCTCCCTCCTTTCCCTGTTAGCTTAAACTTTATGAACTTTCTGTTCATGGTCTTTCATGAGTGTTGTACCCTGATTCCCATTGCTGTGAGGCAAAGAGCAAAGTTACACGCAGCACGGAGACAGCACTCTGCAGCTGTGCACTCAAGTTTCCTCGAAAACTCTGCCGACTTGAGTCCTGGCCCTTAGAGCCTTGACACAATGAGTGTTCACGGCCAACTTTGTTTCATGCCGCCACAAGCGGCTTGGGCCATCAGAGTTTTCAGAGGTAGCTGGCTGTGCTGACAGTGCCTCCTCAAGGCATTTGCTAAAGGGGAGAACCAAAAAAACATTTCAAAAAACATTACATACCCATGAGAGTGTATCTAGTGTACAGCTGGATTTTTGCTTATGGCTAAAAACATCATTTGGCCTGAGGCATAGTCAAAGGTGCAAGTTCAATGAGATTGCTATATTGTGTAGTTCCTAGTGGACAACATTTCTATATCAAAAAGTTGTTACTAAAATGAATTAAATATTAATTTGAAAACAAAGTTACACGGCTATGCTGTTGACATAATTGGTTTAACAGTATGTTTTCTTTATGTAATTAATACACTATATGGATAAATATATATATGGACACCTGACTATCACTCCCATATGTGCTTTAAGAATATTCCATTCTTTACCATGTCTCACCATGTCTTTATAGACCTCATTTTGTGCACAGGGGCATGGAACATGTGAGGGGAATTGTAATGCTACAGCATATAAAGACATACTATACAATTTTGTGCTTCCAGCTTTGTGGCAAAAGTTTGGTGGAAGACATACATAGAGGCGTGATTGTCAGACGTCCACATACTTTGGCCATATAGTGTATATTGTCAAACTTTACCAGTGATGTCAGTTTACAATATGGAATGGCAAAGCTATAAAATTCTACTACCAGTTACTTTGCATTACTTTTATGATACCCATCAGGTTTGAGCATTGTAACATAGGGTCTCATCACAGACTTAAGGCTATTACTGTTATGGCCGGTAGTGTCCGGCAGGATATAACAGATCCAAACGCGAAGCTTGACGTGGACATGGGGTTTATTAACATAAAACACAGAACAGAAAACATGAAACAGAAACCACGACACTACATCTGCCTATACACGAACAAGGACTAGCAAATGATACAGACAAAGACAGGCCTACAAATAGGAAACATAATCATGAAACATTAGGAACAGGTGAATATCAATCAAGACACATTAGGCTAAGGCAGGGCTTAACTGACACATGGCCAACATAAACACAAACAGACAGGACAAACCCCTGCTAAGACCCCCTACTGGTCCAACCTCAGCCCTGCTACCCGTAACAACCCCCCCCTCTCAACGGCGCGGCTCCCGACGCGCCAAACCTTAGCCCTCTCCAAAAAGTCCGGTCCAGCGATGGGTCCTGAGGAGGAGTTAGGAACATAGAGAGGCCGGTGGGGGAAGCGAGAAGCAGGGCGAGGCACTTGGGGGGGGGGGGGGAGCGAGAAGCAAACACAAGGCAAGTGGGGGGAAGCGAGGACCAAGGCGAGGCACGTGGGGGGAACGAGGATCAAGGCGAGGCACGTGGGGGGAGTGAGAAGCAGGAGCGAGACAAGTGGGGGGAGCACAGGACCCGACGGCAAGGCCAAAGGGTCCCACGCGACGTCCACAACTGAGTGGAGGCGCCGAGCGACATCCACCAGCAGCAGAGCTGAGCGACGTCCACCACCGAGCAGCATCGCCGAGCGACGTCCACCGCCAAGCAGCAGCACCGAGCGACGTCCACCGCCGAACGATGGCTCCGGGGCGACGATTTCCGTCTGGCTGGGACTCTGGAACTCCAAGGGGCGGGAGGGTGGGAGCTAGGTGCTGCCGGAACTCTCCTCCGCTAGCGACGGGCGGGGCAGCGCCCCCCACGGAAGCTACATCGTGGGGCGACGCCCCCCACAGGAACATGGGCGGAGCGAGTCAGAGCAAACAAAAAAAAAAAAAAAAAAAAAAAAAAGACAAAAAGTTCAAGGTCCGGGGCCCTGGCCGGAACTCTCCTCCGCTGGCAGGCATTGGGGCAACGCCCCCCACGGAAGCTACATCGTGGGGCGACACCCCCCACCAGAACCTAGGCAGAGCAAGAGCCGGAAACAAAACCTTACTGGTCCACCTCCTGGCCGGAACTCTCCCCCGCTGGATAAGCATGGGGCAGCGCCCCCCATGGAAGCTACATCGTGGGGCGACGCCCCCCACAGGAACATGGGCGGGGCGAGAGCCGGAACCCCAAAAATGACCAAAATCAAAGCCATGGCTGGAACTCCCCTCCGCGGGCTAAAAATGGGGCAGCGCCGCCCCCACGGAAGCTACATCGTGGGGCGACGCCCCCCACAGGAACATGAACGAAGCGGGAGCCGGTACTACGCGAGTCCAAAATCCAAAATTTTTCTGCCGGGATCCTCCTCCATTCCCTAACCACGGGCGGAGCGAAATAAAAAAAAAATAAATAAAAAAAAAAAACACTCCAAACCGGAGCGCAAAACAAAAACGACCAAAACATTAAAACCCGGAAACAAAAACTAACCTCCTCGCTGAAGCTTCGCGCTGGATCTGTTCGGTTTGGGCTAGTCCTTCTGTTACGGCCGGTAGTGTCCGGCACGATATAACAGATCCAAACGCGAAGCTTGACGTGGACATGGGGTTTATTAACATAAAACACAGAACAGAAAACATGAAACAGAAACCACGACACTACATCGGCCTATACACGAACGAGGACTAGCAAATGATATAGACAAAGACAGGACTATAAATAGGAAACGCAATCATGAAACATTAGGAAGAGGTGAATATCAATCAAGACACATTAGGCTAGGGCAGGGCTTAACTGACACATGGCCAACGTAAACACAAACACAAACAGACAGGACAAACCCCTGCTAAGACCCCCTAGTGGTCCAACCTCAGCCCTGCTACCCGTAACAATTACACATGGGAACATATTCTTTAAAAGAGTTCTTGTAAGTCAAGTGGTCTGTAAGTCTGTAATTATGCTGTGCTTTCTTTGAATAACAAGTATGGCAAAAAGAAAATCTGCACTCACTGTCAGACAGCTCATTCATTCAAACAAAATGAAAAACATTCTGTTGTTTGTCCCTTTGTGTAATATGTATTTTGATTGCACAATGTTTGCTCAGTCTTTTTACTTCTAGTTTATCAAAAGGCTTTTTTAAATTTAGTAATTGAGCAACAGTGGGATGTGTTTCACACTAGAATCTACTGCAATTTACTGCAATGCAACTTTCTGTATCTGTATTTGGAGATTTGGAGTTAGACATGAAACTGACATGGCCTACAACTGAAGGTTGTTTTTTTAATCAACCCTACCCCTATTTGGTGAATTTTTACTCATGACCATTGGTGGTACTGTTGTTCTTTGGGTGCACAAAAATGAAAAAGAAAAAAAACATGTATTAACAGCCATTAAGATGGTGTGGATCCAAAAATGTTTCTTATTTTGACTTATGTTTCACTTGAAAAAGAGGAAAAGAGGGAGAGCTTAGTCCTGCTAGCCTATACCACTAAGAGAGCAGTGGTAGCTCAAGTGGTTAAGGGTCTGGGTTGTTGATTGGAAGATCGGGGTTCAAGCTCCAGCACTTCCAAGCTGCCACTGTTGGGCCCTTGAGCAAGGCCCACAACCCACCCTGCTCTAGTGGCACTGTATCATGGCTGACCCTATGCTCTGACACCAACCTCCAAGGATGGGATATGCGAAGAAAGAGTTTCACTGTGCAGTAATGTATATGTAACAAATAAAGAGTACTTACTTACACATACCAGCTAGCCCTGGATATTACCATTGTTGACATTTTAAAGAATAAAAAACGACAAACGATAAAAGTTGTGTTAAGGAGTAAAAGATAGCAGAATTTGAAATGCTATCTCTTTCGGTCATTACAGTTATTGCAAATTATATTCACAAGGATAATATACCTGGTAGGCCCATAATCCCCAATAAACTGTCAGCAAGCTGTCATTTATCAGACAACACTGTTACTCAGTAAGTGAAGATGGACTTGGAGGAGCCGCGGGATTCTTCGCCAGTGCCAGACATAAGTGATGAGGGAGATTGGAAGCCCTCAGGCCACCTGATAAAGGCTGAAATATTCATTCCAAATGGGAATGTGCTAATACAGAGGATGTTCATGAGAAAGTCCCAGAACATTAATTAGCCATTTTTTATTGCTATAAATTAATAGTAAGTCGTTTAACTTGAAAATATATGGGACATTTTGACTTTTTTAATGCTGAAAGTTCAGTTCAATGATCTTAAGAAAATACACACATTGTTAAGTTATCCTACAAAAAAGTGATGAATTTAAAGCATTAATTTTTTTCTATTTTATATTTTTATACATTAATTTGACATTTTTCAATGTTTTAATATGCATAATTCAAAATGTTTGTGTTTGCAAATTACAAATTTTATTACTTCCTACACTTTTTCAGCTTTATTATTTTTGTCTTTTATACACAGGGCCACGTTATCCTGTTATCCTCCCGTTATCCTCCCTACATAGAGCATTATCTCAGACACCCAAATCAACAGTCACGGTGGACACACAGTACATATGCAGGACATAGTCACCTCAACATGTTGAACAAAAATGTAAGAAATTATGACAGCGGCGCTGAACATTTGATTGTTTTATTCTGATGGGTCAGAAGGTGTTGAGTAGTTTTCTATAACAGCAGGAGTCTCCAATGTCAGTGCATGGTAAAGGTTAGTGACTTTTCTCCTGCAGAAAAGTCTTCAACACAGTGTGGTTTGCTGTGTTTGACTTGTTTCAAGAGAGAAGAAAAAGGAAAAGCTGATTTGAATGACTATTTATAGCTTCTGTAACATGAGTGATAACAGGAACCAACTTGTTTATAACGATAAATGGTTAAAAGCTTGACATATTCTGGTGTCTAGAAAAATAATGCATTATTGTGAAAATGTTGTGATAATCAAACTGAAACACTTCAGAATGTGCTGTTATTTAAAAATGATTAAGTTTGGGGTTAAGGGGGCACAGTGGCTTAGTGGTTAGCACGTTTGCCTCACACCTCCAGGGTTGGGGGTTCGATTCCCGCCTCTGCCGTGTGTGTGGAGTTTGCATGTTCTCCCCGTGCTTTGGGGGTTTCCTCCAGGTACTCCAGTTTCCTCCCCCACTCCAAAAACATGCATGGTAGATTGATTGGCCTCTCTAAATTGTCCGTAGTGTGTGTGTGCACTGTGATGGGTTGGCACTCTGTCCAGGGTGTATCCTGCCTTGATGCCCAATGACACCTGAAATAGGCACAGGCTCCCCGTGACCCGAGTATAGTTCGGATAAGCGGTAGGGAATGAATGAATGAATGATCTTTGGGGTTAATTGATAACTACTTTGTCATTAATTATTTTCCTATAACATCATGTGTTTTCTTTTTTTACTCATTGTATGAATATTAATAGTAATATATGTTGTGTGAGCAACATTCTGATAACATCACAGTTTTTTTTTAAATGTTACAGTCTAATCTTCTTAGAAGCTGCTACAAACTTATTGAACATTACGATATCATTCCCACTTAGCTAGGTGTAATATGGTACCATAGGATGTACATTAGATATTCGTATACATGGACTACTGATGGGACTCAGAGGGTCTGCTAGGTTCTGGCAGAATTCACTGATGCCAGACGTGAGATCTTCTCTAACTGACAGGGGGCAAGCATATGCCCTGGGGCAGTCCTGGAAAAACCTGGACCATTTTTGCTACAGTGACTTAGCTCAGATGCAAACCTGGCTCTGGTCCTGATTCTTTGCACTATTCAGACATTATTTAATTATGCTTACGTCTCAACTGCATTTTCTTTCTTTTATATTGCCATTAGCTTGGTCCTGAAAGCATGATTTTTTTCCTTTTGTCCACGTGTATATGTGCAAAGTAGGGCCAATAGAAACTGGATTCAGTTTACTTGAAGGCAAGTGGATCCAGATTTACAGGAAACATAGATGATAAGTTGTTGCCAAGAGCCAAAGAGCAGCAGGATAAGACAAAATCACTAGAGTGAAGCTGAACTCATATTTCAGAAGGGAAAAAAAAAGTTTGATTCCAGTCCTTTTGAATTAAATTAAAAAAAAAAAAAAATAGGCATCAATACAATGTGAAAAAACAGACACTGAGGTGTCATTTTGATTCCACACAATAGAATTCACAAACAAAGAGCTTTGAGATTGCTTGATTGAAATGATAATGCTAATGATGACATTCTGGATTTGGAAAGTCACGCCAGAATTTTGCTTCGGTGCATCCACATCAAGTTTTTCTCTGCTTTACAGCCAGGTGGACTAAAAATGAAGGTTCCTGCAGTACCAACCAGGCAGGAGGAAATGGTGAAAAAGAAAAGGGCGAGATCCCACAGGCGTTTTTTTCATCTTGCCTAAATCTTCATTCTGGCATTTGATAATTTACTCCTGATTATACGGCGGGAACTGTACAGGGACATCAGTGCACTTGTCTGAAGCACTGAAGCATTTTACTCTCTCTCTCTCTCTCTCTCTCTCTCTCTCTCTCTCTCCCTTTCTCTCTCTGCACAGCCCTCGCTGTGTTTTTGGCAGTTACAACTGACCATCATGTGCCATGGTGCCAATTTTTGTGAAAACTGGCACATATGGCAGCTGAAGTGCCATATGCCATAACAGAATATTTTTGGCTGTTTCCACCATTTGTATAATCGCTGGATCCGGTATAAAAGTGGTTTATTATTAATTTATTCCTTTCCCCCAGTTTGTTGCCCTCCAGATGAAGCATTTGATGTGAGTCTGTCTGAGAGAGTTAATTTAAGGTGCATTGAGAAACAGCACACAAGTGACCTGGGGTAGTGACAAAGAGACTGTGTATGATGTGAGAATATTAGGTAGAGAGAGAGAGAGAGAGAGAGAGAGAGAGAGAGAGAGAGAGAGAGAGAATGGCCTCTTTACCCTCCTCTTAAGAGACACATGCTACACTTGGAACTTCTTCATTGCTGTCAGGGCCTCAGACTCCTTCCCTTTCCTCTTCTGCCCTCCATTGGAAAAACTATAGAAGACCTTCACTACAGCTGACATTTCTCTAATCTGTTGTTTCTCATTTCACTTTTAATACATGATGCATTAACACCTCCCCATGTCTCATTACACTCCATGTCAATTCTTCATGCCAGTCATTATAAATATAGCATTCGCAGATTTGTGTCTAAGGGCGCATACTGTACATGATACAGTGCAACAGACTTTTAATGAAATTAAACCATACAGCATGTGCATCAATTACTAGATTCATTCAGTCATCACTAACATTCAGTAACCACTTCATCCTGGGCATAGTTGCAGTAGATCCAGAGCGTATCCCAGGAACACATGAAATGAGATAGAAATGCACTCCTCTTGATGGAGTGCTATAGCAGGACATCATGCACACATACATTCACACCAAGCCTATATATGTACATTCATAGGTGGGAGGAAACCAGAGAACCCAGAGGAAACCCACATGAGCATGTACAACTCCACACAGAGCTCAGGATCAAACCTGACACGCTGGAGTTGTGAGGCTGTGAAGCTGTGAGGCTTATTGCTAGTCTAACCTGTCCAATAAAAATATTAATTATATTATTTTAGCACAAATGTAATACTGTTACATTAAATTATTTAAGATGTGATGTATAATCACAACAAACTTGTATGTATATCAAGTTTATCTGTTTCATTGCATTGCTAAACAGAAAAAAATGTCATAAATATTATCTTCCAACATTCCATCCAAACCAAAAATAATGCATTGCATAAATTATTTATCATGTACAATATGCATAGAATTAAAAGTATGTGTGGTCCACACAAACTGACCTACTTTCGAAATGATTTACAATCAAATATTTCAGTCATGTACAAAATACAGCAAGAGCTTGTTGGCATGGTATTGTTTAATTAAGGTGTGAAAAAAGGACATCCATTACAGATGGATCTATTACATTAAGAAATATGGTGATATGGTGAAGTCTGTAAGTAATGTGGGAGTGACCTTTAATACCTTTGACATGCAATTCTTAACAACATCCTTTAAATTAAGAGGGGCATTATATAATCAATAGACAATATCCTACTCAACAACAACAGAAAAAAATACCCATGTGCATGGTTAGTTCAGGGATGAGTCAATTAACAAAATGTCTAAGGTAGATTTTAGACAGGTAAACAATTAGTTATAGGTGAGTACATTCATTCATTCATTGTCTACCGCTTATCCGATCTATTCTCGGGTCACGGGGAGCCTGTGCCTATCTCAGGCGTCATTGGGCATCAAGGCAGGATACACCCTGGACGGAGTGCCAACCCATCGCAGGGCACACACACACTCTCATTCACACACGCAATCACACACTACAGACAATTTTAGAGATGCCAATCAACCTACAATGCATGTCTTTGGACTGGGGGAGGAAACCGGAGGGGTGAGTACATATGAAAGAAAATTTTAATTCACCAGGATGACCTCACAAAATGTCAGAAATACGATTTATGTCAAAACAAACATTTCTACAACAAGAACAACAGCAACAATACTACTACTACTACTACGACTACTACTACTACTACTACTACGACTACTACTACTACTACTACTACTACGACTACTACTACTACTACTACTACTACTACTACTACTACTACTACTAATAATAATAATAATAATAATAATAATAATAGTTTCTTTTCAGGACCTACTTCATTCTGAACCTGTTATAAAGGTCACAGTGAACCAAGGGAACGCTGGGTGCTAGGCAGAAACATACTCTGAATGGTACACCAGTCCATTTCAGAGCATCATGCACATGCGTATTTACACACATGCGTATTTACACACATGCATTCAAACTTAGGGACAGTGTAGAGTACTGTCTTTTGGGATGAGTGAGGGAACCAACAAAGAACCCACCTAGACACTTGTAGAAAGTACAAAACTTTGTAGTAACTCGAGCTCTGGAACTCAGGAGTTTTAAGGCAGGAAGGATACCTGCTGAGCCACTAGAAAAGAATAAATAAATAAATAAATAAATAAATAAATAAATAAATAAATAAATAGGTTAATTAATTAATTAACCAATCAATAACAATACATTATTATTATTATTATTATTATTATTAATTTGTTCACAAACCCTCAATGAATTGCTACTAATGAAAAGATAAATATGTCATGTAAAAAGCAGAGTGGAGGAAAAAAACACCAGCCGATCATGAGTCATAACAAATCTCAGTAGTCACTGATGACTGCAAACATTTACAAGATAAGTTTTGAAATGAAAAAAAAAAAATCATCTTACCTGCCACCAGAAACCCTCAGAAATCAAGATACTTCAAATCTGATGATGTCTGTCATCTTTGATTATAAAGATTATAGACAGATTATAAACTGGCTTCACATTTAAGCTGACATTATGCAATCTGAATATTTACAGACCACACTGGAGGAGAAGATCTCTTCTTTAACTGAAAGAAAAACGTATATTTGATACAGTGCTCTTATCCTCCATCTCTTTCTTCTCCTTCTTTTACTGAAAGCTTATCTAGTTTACTTCACATCAGGATATTAAAGAAACAGTGGTTCATGAATGAAATGAATAGGCATTTATTGGTAAAAACATAAACTTATTTTCATTAAATTGCTTTTGTAGTCTACCAGCAAGTATTGTGTAAAATACATAATGGATGTGCTCTTAATCTCTTAACAGCTCCAAATTCTGCTTTTTGTCCTTATAACGCAAAAGATTACACATGTACAAGCTGGTATTAATGTGGGTTATTTTAAAAAGATAGTGAGAGGAGGGGAGCTACACTGTGCATTCTGTCTGCGACCATAAACTGCTGAAGCAGATGGCTACTGATTGTGGCTTTAATTCAGATCTTTGTATGGGAAAATGATCCTTATTATGCTACACTAGTGAGTGTGGAGCAGGACAGGATTTATAGCCACGAATGCATAAATAATTACAGGCTTATGGCAAAGCCTTACAATGAAAACATTAAATATGTAGAAGTAAAATGAAATCTTAAATCAGACTCGACCACTGTTTTTGTTATAATGCTTACATTGGATATGTGGAGGTGTGATCTATTTGCATAAAGATAAAAATATTAAAAAAAAAAAAAAAAGAAAAACACTTTGTAATGTAAATAGCTATTTTTGATTAACCAAAAGAGATTTATCCTCAGTTCCACTTTAATGCACAGTTAATACTGGAACCTATTATGATATAATTTACCATGGAAATCTCTTAAATTGTGAATTTGTAGTTTGTACAAAAGAAAATATAAATATTTTGATGAAGCTTGCTGCGAAAGATATTATCGATATCAATTAGACCATTAGATGTGCATTAATTTTCAGCAACAGGGTCCTGGGCATACTGGGTGTGAATCTGAAATACACCATACACACACACACACACACACACACACACACACACACACACACACACACAAATACATTAAGGGGCAATTTAAAGTAGCCTAGCATGTTTGTGGGAAGTTAGAAGAAACCAGAGAACCAGGAACAAACCTGTAACAGAGAGAGAACCTGCAAAGAGTAAACCTGAGCTCAGGATGGAACCTGGGATTCTGAAGCTGTGAAATGGCAATGCTATCCATGCAGCAGTTTTCTGTATTTTATTTTTTCTTAACTTCATAAGCATACATATTTTATGTATTTACTTAATACTTAATAATAAACTTCATGAATCAGGTTATGCATTTAATAAATCTTCCCAGTTTAAAGGATTAAGAGGTAAATACATTTTATTTATAAATCACAACATGACACCAAAGTTAAAAACACAGTTATAAAATATATTTTATTAAAGACCAGAAAAATCACAAAATATTTAATAATCTGACACGTGGATTACACAACACACAGATTACTAATTTGTATGCATGTTTATACTTTTCATTTAAACCTTGATGGGAGAAAAACAGAGCTTTAATGATGTACTTACTAACTAAAAAATATATTATGTATTAAGTCCAACTGCAATTTAAAAAAAAAAAAAAAACTATACATTTGTTTATAGAGGTATATCGCATCTATTTCATTCTCATCCACTTCCGGTCAAAAGTAACCTATATGAAGGCTTATAACCCAGAAGAGCTTTACAGTAATTTTCCAAAACCACAAAGGCCTATTGCCTTAAGAAGCATCACCTAACTTCACCTGTGTCCAAAAACAAAATCAGCACACTGAATACAAGCATTACTCCGATTACTTTATAAGTAAAGTTGCGCATATAGGCGTTATATTTATTCTTCTCGTTATACTTATTCTTTCTTCTTGATCATAGGCTGTAATGTTCAGTAACTACACTAAACAACTTGACACGTGAAAAAGTAATATAACTTCTGAAACAGTTAAGCCTTATTGCACTTACCTTATATTGTTCAGTTAATACCCGAAAACACACTTCTGACACACAACTACCCAACATATACCAGAGTCATGGCAGAAACAGCTCAATAATCCGGTTCTTCATACTCTCTCCACTCACAAGCGTTGAATCCCGGCGCGTAACCCGGACAGAGCCTGCCGTAATACGCGGTCAACTCGTGTTAAAAGAGTTACGAGTGGTCAAGGCTAGGGTTAAGTTTACGTTTAACGACTTCATCCGTGTCGTATGTATGAACCGTTCTCACTTTTTTTTAAATCCTACGAAGTGTAGGCTGAGGTCAGGACGCTCTCCTCCACAGTGCGCGTCGGACAGCGCGCACCGCTACAGGCGCGCTCTCGTAGAGAAGAGAGTGAAGCAAGCGCGCCCCCGGGATGTCCAAAGAGAAAACAATTCCGCACATGGCTGGTGGTTGTTAATGAACAAAACACTCTGTACTGTGCAAAATGATGATTAGCAACACTTAGTCCTTGGATGCTGTATCTGTGGAATTAGCAAGATCTAATCCAGGCATTGCTTTTTTCAGTCATGTTTACGAAAAGAGGTGATGCCTAAATATGATGAAATAGTCATGCAATTAAGATGGGAAGTGATGCCTAACTATGCCACTAGTATCTTTATTGTTTTAATGTGTTATACAGTTTACAAACATAATGATAGGGAAGGTTATGAATTCAAAACAAAATAAATGTATTTTTCAATAGGCTATTTGCTTATATTAACGTCATGGGGAAGTGCAGTATACTGTTAGAAACACTGAGGAATTTTACAAGAAACAACATTCCTGAAGTTTCTTTTAAGGGTCAGGAAACAAAAGATCTTACAGTAACTTATTGTTGTACAACTACTACCTTTCCACCACCACCACCATTACTACTACTACTACTACTACTATAATAATAATAATAATAATAATAATAATAATAATAATAATAATAATAATAGTAACAACCACACAGGGCAACATCACTATTGTTATTGTATGAATATGCGTTAAGATTTATTTCATATTTCATCATTCTGCACATCTCCATAATTTCCAGAGATTAGTTTAGAGTTTAGTTTTTTTTAAATGGCTACTCTGAACTAATGCGCCTCAAGCTTGGCCTCGGCTAGTGAAGAGTTAAAGGGAGGAGACGGAGAGTGACACGCCTCATTGGGCAGATTATGCGCAGCAAACAAAAAGTGTGTGTGCGAGTGTGTGTGTGTCAGTCAGTCGCTGCTTCACGGCTCCATCTGCGCTCGCACCCGCCGGCACTCTCACCTGCAACCGGAGCGGGTAATGCACTGAGTGCGCGGACTTCACGACTCCGTACGCGCACGATTCACGGCACATTCTTACAGCTTTGCAAACCTTGTGGATTATTGTTTTATTAGCCTTTGTTAAACGGTGAGTATGTCGAGCTGAATTCTAAACAGTCTGGATGCGCTCCATTCACTGCGAAGGCATCCTCCTGGCTGTCTGCGCAGCAGCATCCTCAGTGCTGAATCCACGCGTGTAGTTTTCGCCTCCCAAAAAAAAAGGAAACTTAGATGAGCATTGCATGTGATTTGTATGAAGTTAGATTAACACTGTGTTGTTTCAACACTGGGGCTTTACTGTACAAGCGGGAGAAAGATTTCCGCAGATTTTAATCCAGAGAGGACGAAAGGCGCATTGACTTACAATATATTTACCTTCACTAAACGTCACTAAACGACGTAAACGAGTTTGCTCGTTATTGTGCAGTCGTAAATCGGAATAATAACAAAGCCGCGCTCTGAAAGGGTTATAAATTTCACCATGAAGCCGGGGGTCAGTGGGTTCATCTGTTGTGTTTTGGAAATACCCGGGCTCTGTTGTAGTGTGTAGCGGAGAGATGCATATTCATCGGGCTCTTTGTGTGGCTTTGCACGACCGACCCGAACAGCTACAAAAGAGGAGCTCAGTACTAAAAGTGCTAAAAGAAAAAAAAGAAAAGAAATTGCATTTATAACAAAATCATTTTGAGCAAATAGAAACTTTTTTTTTAAAATAAAAATAAAAAAAAAACACACAGCAGATAAATCAAGTAAACAGAAATATCAGCCTCAGCTGCGTCTGTGAGTGTTAGGTGAAGTCGGAGAGTCGGAGGTTCAGTTTGGGCTTCGTCGTACGTTTTCGGCATGTTAATGTGCTCTTGGACGCTCATCTGAACTCTGTTGAGACAGTCTACAACAAACCCAAGTAACAGCAACAACAGAAAGAGTGCGCGATTAGCCAATGAATCTCTAAAAATCAATATATACATAAATAATAAGAGCGAACTAAATGAATGAGATAACTATATTAGAATATATAATACTATATGGAAAATAGACTAGTGTGTGTGCGTGTGTGTGTGTTTACTGCATGGACTCAATTTGGTTAAAATTAAGGTGATCTAAATGATAAGAAATATCATCATCTGAAATGTATTTGGTCAAAATGGTATATCTTCTTTAACCCTACTGCAAATAAATAATAGGATAATAATAATAATAATATTAATAATAATAATAATAATAATAATAATAATAATAATAATAAAAGTAGTAAATATGTAACACATTTACATAAAAGTAGTATGAATACTCTAATAGATTATTCTGTGTACACAGAATAGAGTATATGTGTATATAATAGTTATAAGCGCTTCAAGTCTTCATTTGGTGCAGCTTATAATGAGTTTTATTATTTATAAAAAATAAAAATAAAAATCGGATCCTTCGTAAAAGTGGGGGGAAAGACCTCCTTTCATTTGCTGGTTTAATTAAAGTCTCTGAGGGAAAAGTGCTGGATTATGCTAATGAACGGACATACGTTACGTTGGTGTAGAATAGCAGTGAAGCCTGCTGCACACGAAATCAGCGACTTTGACAGTGCACTTGAAATCCATTCGACATGCTCCTCCGACTCGAAATGCCGCTAATTTCCCTTCCTATCACTGGCATGAAAAACGTGCAAAATAGCCTGATGCCACTGGTGATATAATGTCTATAGTTGTACCTGCTATGCATAAAATTAATAGAATTTAAAACATAATAATAATAATAATAATAATAATAATAATAATAATAATAATAATAATATTATTATTATTATTATTATTATTATTATTATTATTATTATATGTTGTTGTTTTTGTAGTTGTTTTAACATTTCCTTTTTTCATAAAAAATAATAATAATAATAAATCACGTGTAACCATATATTAAAACAAATATGGAGTTTTCAAAACCTATTTTCAAAAGTCAGGCCGCATATCTAAATTTAAGCCTTCTATTAAATATGGCCACGTACCTTAGACAGCTTTTTATTGCATTTGTTTTTATATGGTTTTATACAGCCATAAAGCAGAATCTTAGTTGTATTTCAAGCAGACTGCTCACCGGCTCATTTTCTGTGTTTTGCTTAGAAGGTCGTGATGGAGGAGTCCAGCTCGCAGAAGTTGGCGTGGGACGGAGACGCTAAGGCCATGCAGCAGTGTTTAACCGACATTTTCACGAGTGTGTACACCACATGCGACATCCCCGAAAACGCGATTTTCGGGCCGTGTGTGCTCAGTCACACTTCACTGTACGACAGCATCGCCTTCATAGCACTAAAATCCTCAGACAAGAGGACGGCGCCTTACATCTTCAGGGTAGGAGTCATGGTTAATTATTCTTACATTGCATTTTACGCCTTTATTCCTGAAACTGTGGATGCAACTTCTTTTGGAGCTTTGACCCAGCTAGAAAGTCGCCTGATTAGATATTGTATATATTAACTTTTCATTTAATGAGATTGTATTGTTATATTGTCTCTATGCTCAAAATATTGTCTCAATGCTCAAAATCCTCAATGCCGAATTTGCATTTGCAGTGTCCAATTAATTCTGACAATGCCCATTTGTTTCATTTTCCACACAGCTAGAAACCCTGCATACTGTGTGCTTTGGTTATGATATATTAAATATATTATAAATAAGGTTGCTTATGTCTATGATGATAGGTGGACACTTCCGCTGCAGGAAGTTCTGCAGAAGGTCTGATGTGGTTAAGGTTGGTCCAGTCTGCAAGAGACAGAGATGAGCAGAACCTGGAGGCCTATGTGAAGAATGGCCAGCTCTTCTATAGGTCACTGAGAAGAATTGAGAAGGATGAAGAACTCTTGGTGTGGTACGGGAAGGACCTGATCGAGCTACTGTTACTCGGCTCTAGCAGAAACCATGTCAAAAGCAAAGGTACAGTTCAAAAGGAATGTGTTAGCATTTATTACTTTATTTATTTAAAGGACAACAGGTAAATATATTATTGAATCTTTAATAATATGCACACATTAATGAATATATGCATTTGTGTAACTGATCCTAGATTACTCTAGAATAAGATGCTTGTTAAGTAGCATTAATCGTATAAAAAAAATTAACATTACATTGTTGTTACAAACTGAATGCTTTTTCTATGATATCAGTTAAAATAACTTTGTAATAGAGGGGATTTGGAAAAATATAGTGTCTGAATTGTTATTTACATTGGGCATTGGTTAACCTTAGCAATGCCAGCTAATTACTGTATATTCTTATTTTATTTAATACATATTTTTTAGCACAAATTTAAAATCACTTACAAGTTATTTTATTTTATTTTTTGGTTTGTGCAGGCTCGCCACCTTATCTTTGTCCAGACTGCAGCCAGCGCTTCCAGTTCGAGTTCCCTCTCCTGGCTCACCTGAGATTCCGATGCACCAAGAGACTGCAAATGATGCCCGGTGGCGAGGACGACGTTAAGGACACTAGAGAACAAGCCAGCATGCCCACTTCCAGTTCAAGCCCTAAATTGGGCCGATCTGAAGGTTTCTCCAGCCCTCAGGATGGAAAGCCATCAACAGACTTCCACAACCTTGCCAGGGACTTGGAGAACAATAGGACAAGTCCTGCCACTGACAAAGAGGCAGAGATACTGAGTGAGAGCTCAGGGAAGCGCAAATTTTCTGATCTAGAGGACCACAGCCGGGCCATGGGCTCAACCCCAAAGTCCAAGGAAGAGCTGGCTAATTCAGCCCAGCAGTACCGTGGAGCCTATGGCCTGGATGATAACAGGCGACCATTCTCACCCTCCGAAATCCCAGAAACAAAACGCAGTGCTTTTACTGAAGTCAAAAAGTCACCACCGGGCTTAAAGCATGGTGCCAAAAATGGTGGTTTCAACTCAGAGAATAAGACAGAGGCAGTGAGGCCTGGCAGCGAGAAGCATCCTAGCATTAGGCAAGTGCTGAGCGAGACACAGCCGCCTCAGTCACGGATCGAGAGCTCAGTTGTAGGGAGCGCTTTCACTTCAGTATCCCAGGATTCGGGAGGCTCGGAGCGTAAGAGTGCCTTCAGCCAGCCATCACGTTCTTTCTCACAGCTTTCACCACTTATCATGACGCCCAAGCTCATGCCTGGCATAGACTGCCATCCTCCTGTAGGTGACACCGTCACTTCCAGTAGACTTTATCAGGCTGATCACCTGGGAGCCAAGCTGCAAGGTTCTGAACTGGGCACCAATTGTCCTGTACCAGGTGGCATGTCAAAGCAGAACCCATTCCTCTACGCAACAACTTTTTGGCCTAAATCCTCAAGCGCCATACAGCTGCAGATGCCATCAGCCCTTACACTCCTGCCACCGTCCTTCACCTCTCTCTGCCTGCCAGCACAGAACTGGTGTGCGAAATGCAATGCCTCTTTCCGCATGACCTCTGACCTGGTGTACCACATGCGTTCACACCACAAAAAGGAATATTCCATGGAACCATTGGTCAAGAGGCGACGTGAGGAGAAGCTCAAGTGCCCCATCTGCAATGAATCGTTCAGAGAAAGGCATCACCTCTCACGTCACATGACCTCTCATAACTGACTTTTTGGGGCACTATACTTTTCAAACGACATTATTATAATTTTTTTTTTTCCTTTTGAAAGGGGAATATTGTCAATCTTGTCAAATTGGAGATTTCACATTCTTAAGGACATTTCTGTTTGGATTGTATCTTTCAACATGTCATGCTTTTGTGTATGCAACACTTTAAAACCCAAAAACCCTAAAAAATCTATTTGAAAAATCTATTATCATATGAAGCACTTATTATTTGTGGGGGAAAGGGGAAATAATAAAATGTACATGTCATTTGTATTTTGTATATATATATATTAATGTATTGTATAATGTATAGAAACGAATTGAAATGTAGTTCAGTTTCATGAAGAAAAAAATCTATTCAATTGCTTTCCATGTCCATAGGCCTAATTAAAATAATTCGGAATATGATGTTGAACTATATTTAAGAATGCATGTACATTAGAGTTATCTGTTTAAGATACAGTCTATTTACAACAATGTAAATATTTGTTTGAATACAACAAAGGTGTAATATTTTGTGTCCGTGAGGAATAGATTCTGTGTCTCATCCTTTTTGCTGAAATTTACTATTTGATAGTTTATCTAACCATGTTGAATGCTTTGACAATAAAATAGCTTTATTTTCATTTTTACCTCGTGATTCATTCCGCCACAATAAATGTGATCAACTATGCTGAAGTTCTTTTCAAGTGTTAAGAATGATTGAATGTTTAAGAAGGGATTTCTTTACAGAAAATGAAAAATGACGCGCATGTCTATTCTTACGTTGCCATTTTAACTTTTGAGCTCTTGCTGTGATTATCTTACACTCACACTGTCAGCAGAGCTGCATGCTACACTTACAGTTTACTGCGTGTCACCGGGTCGGAAAATGAGTCTCTCTCGGGACTCCACACATGCGCCAGACGCAGTTTAAGTCCCCGAACAGTGCGTAAATGAATTTAAGGCATCATTTAAAGGAAAGTAATGTTTAATGTACAAATGCTAGATGTACAAAACCGTTTTTTCTATGTCTATTTGAGTCGGATATTATTATTATTATTATTATTATTATTATTATTATTATTATTATTATTATTATTAGCGTTGTTATTAATTACTTATTAATATTAATATTATTATTATTATTATTATTATTATTATTATTATTATTATTAGCGTTGTTATTAATTACTTATTAATATTATTATTATTATTATTATTATTATTATTATTAATAATAATAATAATAATAATAATAATAATAATAATAATAATAATAATAATAATAATGTTATTATTATTATTATTATTATTATTATTATTATTATTATTATAGTAGCAGTAGCAGTAGCAGTCGCCCCACAAGAAGGTTTCCCATGGTTTACCAACCGAATTCGTAAGAAATAAGTTAGTTAGAATTAATAATAAATAGATAAATATATATTTTGCTATAGCATTTTGCTACACAGTGCCATGAAAAAAAAGGACATTTTGATTAGTACAATTTCAACCGTACGATTTTTTAAACATGAAATGAAATGACATTTTGCTATTTGCTTATGAGAAAAATAGTTTCCAATGATTATTTGTCCCTACCTTTGACATATAAAATAATTTTCCGTTAAATAAAGTTCCGTTTCCCAGTCAAGGCTGTTTTACAAGGCTATAGTGATAGGGAAGAGGCATTAAAGTATTTTAACGAGTATAATTTACCTCCATCCACAATGAAGATCCTATATCATTGCTGTCTGTGGAAAAGGGGTTATGACCTTAGCTGTGGAATAGCCACAGGCTACGAGGAACTATAATTTACAGATTATTGCTCTAATAATCAATAGCTACTACCATATGATTGTTTTCTTTGCGTTTTATTACATTCATATGTCCCTTCCAGGATGAAATGCAAATCCTTATTTAGCCTATAGCCTATTATGGGAGTGTGGGGCGGTGGGGGGGGGGGGGGGGGGGGGGGGTATGTTTGGGGATGGGGGGCAGTTTGGGGGAGGTGATAGTGGTGTAACCACTCTGAAAATAGCTCAACAGGGACACCAAGCTCTCATTGTGAGAAACGCAATTAAATCCGTTTTCCCATATCCTTATTCATACAGAGAGGCCCAAACGTCTGACTCCCATTTTTTAAATTAAAAAAAGCAATAAAAAAATGCAAATAAATTTTTTAGCTTATTTAATATATCATCAACTGAATTACAGAACATTTTTCTAAGTTTAGCCAGTTGCTTCATGTAAAATGGGGATGTGGTAGCTTAGTGGTTAAGGCATTGGACTGCTGATCGGAAGGTGTGTTCGAATCCCAGGTCCACCAAGCTGCAACTACTGGGCCCCTGAGCAAGGCCCTTAACCCCAAAAAATTCTCAGTTGTATAAAAAAATGTGATGAAAATGTAAGTCGCTCTGGATAAGGGCGTCTGCTAAATGCCGTAAATGTAAAATGTAAAAAAAAAAAATGTTTGCATGCACACTTCTAGCACTGCACTAACCCCAGGAAAAGCATCATGGTGAGTGAATTAGTAAAGTCTTCTGAGGATTTAATCTGAGGATTATTGTCATTACTGAAAGACTCACTCAGTTCTAATTATTAAGTAACCTTGTTTAAAAATAATAAGTTATTTTTTCATTGGTTCTTGGACCATAGCTACTGAACTTCCATGAAAACCTATTATTTTTATTTATTTTTTTTTGGGGGGGTGAGTTATAATATAATTAAACCTCTCGAAATTCATAAAGTGTTTTGTTAAAAGTATTATTATGATCAAAATTGCTTACATTTCGAAATTTATCAATTTTAAAAACCTTTTTACGACAGTATCACGTCATAACTGAGAGAATGGCCTTTTTTCGGTTAGCTCCACCCACTGATATTTGTTTAATTTGAGATTATCTCTAACAATGTTTTTTTTGACAGAAATCTTATGTGTCAGTATTATTTAAATGTATGAAGTTACATAGCTATCTCCAAAATGTTTGTTATAAGCACTGTAATGTACTGCACTACTAATTTGTTTATACTCTTATATGTAAGAGTAGCTCCAAAATGACGTCACTCTCAGAATTTTCCGGAAGTTATGACCCACTTCCTGCTCTGATAAGACCGATGAATACAGGCCCAGATCAACATGAAATATAATCATGTACACTGTAAGGAAGTGTATTCACAAAGGTCCTTAGAGATGGCTTTTAGAGATTGGCAGACCATAATAGCAATTATATAAGCATTACGTTTTTTCTTATACTTCAGATTTTTAAGAAAAGCAAAGCATTATAGAATACAAATATATGATAAGCGCATCACACATATTTTGCTATTCATGCTCTAAAACTCAAACTAAAAACATGACATTACTCCCCCCTAAGGGTGAATCAAGGACTAGCGCACACAAATTATTCCCTCAAATGAATCTTTCAAGATTGAACAGAATCACAACATTTCCAGCCTGCAGTTTACAGCTTAACATCAGTAGTTGCAAATGTAATTAATGCAAATGCAACAGCTTTCTGTATATTGCATGCACAGCAATGAAACTGTTCTCTCTGATACAGTAGATAATGGAGTAACCCCAGCTGGGAGACTCTGGCGGTCTTCGAGAACTGTGTTCACCTCTGCTTACCAGAGATATTTATTGCCTTACCCTGCTTTGAGCCTGGAGTCACTGCCCACCCCTTTCCTAAGCTCCGGTTACATTTGTCAGTCTAACACTCAGCACCTACCAGTCAACCCTTCCTGTGTACGCTCACCCTTGGCCAACCTATCTGGTCAGCTTCTCATGGTTAATGTGTGATTGTGTCCTGTAGTGAACTCTTCACCTCTTCACCATCTCTCCATCTGTCATTTCCGTTTGTGCTCCTGTTGTTCTGAAACCTCTGGCAACTTGGCTCACTCACATCAAAATGTATGGGGAAGAGCAGCAAGCTTGAATGGTATAAGGTTCAAGTTCAGTATTAATAGATTTCTCACACCAACAACACTGTGACACCCGAGATGATGGTGAAATGGATGCAAAAGTGTGATTTACTCCCACAGATTTATGAGCATGTATGTCATATATATGTCATGTATATGAACTTCTTGTATATGAGAATCTTATATATTGTGATGTATAAAATAAAGAATACAAGACAGCAGGATGCTATATATAGGAAACAAAGCAATGATTTTCTTTGTGTCAGAAAACCTAAGCTTTACCTCTGAATGTTACAAAGTGCTGACACTGGAGACTCCTTCCAAAAAAACAGAAAAGAAATGAATGAAATGAAAGAAAAGACAAGTACGTTCAAATCTTACACTTGACTAACTTTAATAATAATAATAATAATAATAACAATAATAATTATTATTATTGTTGTTGTTGTTGTTGTTGTTGTTGTTGTTGTAATAGTAGTAATAATAATAATAATAATATGAAAAGAAGAAGAAGCAACACAACAGGTAAACTCTGTATGTTGTGCCTGCATATTACTAAATAACAGACTATTTTAATATATAGCACTCTCTATCTGCTTCATTGCTGACAGGCACTAATTTACACATAGCATGCACTGAAGGCACTCCCTTTATCTTTATTGGCATACCTGGGTTCTTGGATCACTGCTTGTATCTTCTATAAGTATGTATGCGTTTCAGATTCTTAGCATTACCAAAGAACAGGGATGATGTTGGCCTCACACCTGTTTTTCCATCTCTAATATCTATATGTCATGAGCTGTGTTTTAAATCTGTGTAATGTATTAAATTCCTCATGCAGTACATACACTATATTGCCAAAGGTTTTGGGACGTCTGCCTTTACATGCACATGAATTTAATATGGAGTTGGCCCACCCTTTGCAGCTATAACAGCTTCAACTCTTCTGGGAAGGCTTTTCACAAGGTTTTGTAGTGTTTGTGGTTATTTTTGACCATTTCATTGAAGTGCATTTGTGAGGTCTGGCACTGATGTTGGACGAGAAGGTCTGGCTTGCAGTCTCCACTCTAATTCATCCCAAAGGTGTTCTATCGGGTTGAGGTCAGGACTCTGTGCAGGACAGTCAAGTTCCTCCACACCAAACTCGCTCATCCATGTCTTTATGGACCTTGCTTTGTGCACTGGTGTGCAGTCATGTTGGAACAGGAAGGGGACATCGCCAAACAGTTCCCACAAAGTTGGGAGCATGAAATTGTCCAAAATGTTTTAGTATGCTGAAGCATTAAGAGTTCCTTTCACTGGAGCTAAGGGGCCGAGCCCAACCCCTGAAAAACAACATCTGAATTCAATGATTTTGAGGGGTGTCCCTAAACTTTTGGCAATATAGTGTACTTTGTTCATACACACTAATGAGAGAGCATTATGCATAAAGATGCTATAATGAAACTTCAAAAAAAAATAAAAGAAAAAAAGAAATACATAAAAAAAAATATTGCTCATAACTATGAAGCTATATGAATGAAACCTTCAATGTACATACATTTTGACCTGCATAAATCAGTAACAGGGCAACAAATAGATAATCATAAGAATAACAAAATACTATTAACCACAGAGACATAATAATAATAACATCATAGTAATGAAATAGTAAAAGATTTACCTTTATGACAATCAATTACTCTCTTATACTTTCTGAATGAGGAGGATGGTGAAGAGTCCAGAGTTCACACATATTCAGAATCGAAAATTAGAGTTTTCAGTCGTACCATCTCAATTATATCATTCTGGTCCAAAGGGGTACACTAATGAAGCTCTTCCTGAGAGCAACCCACAAAGTACAGTAACTAAACTTCATTAAGCAGCACTGGAACTACTGGAATTGTGTTCTGCAGTCAGATTTGAAAAAAAGTGCATACTACGCAAATTCCACATTCCTCCTGCAATGATAGCAGAACATAGGTGCTTTGGGGGACATTGTCTGCCTGGTGGTCAAGGAATACCAGATGGCATCATGTGATTCAGATGGCATCATGAATCCAGCTAAATACCAGGATAATTCATGCCCCAAAAACAGATTTTTTCTGCAAGTATGTTAGGAATTCAATAAGATAATGATCCACATCCAAATCAATGGGAACAAAATGAATGTTATGGAGTGTGAATTAAAAATATGTGGTTTAAATGGAAATGGATAGTCATACACAACCTAAGAATTTAAAAAGCTTGAAATGTTCACTGTGTCAAATTTGCCAGATCAAATCACCAAGAAAAGACATGAAACCAGTCTATAAGACTATGAGGCACAGTTTCTACTCTTTTACATGGAAAACAACTTCATCAAGATGCACACACATTTCTGATCTGCAATATTTGCAAAATGAAGTCATTTTTTTTATCACCACCAAGTGTGATTGTTCCACTCCAAAATCTTTGCAATATATCTTCAAACACAAATAGTTCTGGACATCATACATCATCACTGTCTGCACTATTTGTCTGTTGTATCCTATATTTGTGAAAATTGATTAGCCTTAATTCAGATTGTTTATATTAAAACACAATGAAGTACTTGTGCAAGAACGCCACCCACAGATTTGCTTTTCCAACAAATTTGGCATAAAAGTTGTGATTCTGGCAACACTGGGTCCAAGATTCTTTCTACCGACTGTCAGTCATTTTTTAATAAAACGTCTCTTATACTCAAGAAAACCAATAAACCTTCTGAAAACAATCGATTTTTTTATCCGGTATTTTGAGTAGTCACATAGTCGAGTTGACTTAAGAGGATGCCTCTCTCATTGCAATCAGCTCTTTACCTTATGAAAGCATGCTTATCTTTTTTTAGCTTATAGATCAGTCATTGGCAGGCATTTGCACTCAAAGCAAATACCTCCGGTTCGCATAGCAGAGGTACAGTTATACTGAACATGGCAGTGTCAACAGTTCAATCGCTAACAATGCAACACACAGCTGTTGTGATCCTACTGTGCTACTTAGCAAAACAGTGGAACATAAATTGTCCAAGCTCAAGAGATGCACCGATCTTTCACACATCACTATTAATATGGATGCTATTAATATACAGAGATGGTCATGTTGTCTTTGCTACATCGTGCCAAGTTGACGTTTAAATGTTAGTGATGGGAACAAGCCTAGTACACATGAACGTCTTTAGACAGGTTGTTGCCTTCTGTCATCTTGTCATGACATTAAAAGTGTACTCTTGCATCAGGAACTATGAAGACACTACTTTAGGCTTCCTGTTCACAGAGTAAAAATACAGAACCTCGGAAATCCAGTGTAAAACTATACAGAGCTAATCTTTCGCTGGACCCTGCTTTAGGCCAGCAGAGACAGATAGGGATTGAGACCTGATTTATGTGGCTTGGGGAAGTTCCAAGTAAACTGCCTATTTGGTTTTCAGCAGAAACTGAGCTGGTGTAGATGAATATCAATGATATATATTTTAAATACACTACAAAGATGGCATTCGTATTGCAACAGTTCTATTATAAGGTACTATCTGAATCAAGAATGATAATAGAATAGAGGTCACTGTGTGTTACTTTGTTTTATCTAAAATCCAACCTACATTTCTATGAGATCAGTTTGTTTCTCTAGTGCAAAATGGCAACAGAGCTACTTTAAAGAGAAAATGTACTTTGACTGAAATCTAGCTAATGTAGAAAACAGCACTTGTGTGAAAGGCAAGTATTGAAATAAAGACATGTTATGACATCAGAAACGCATCTAGAAGTGACAAACTGAAACAATTATTTTTCAGTATTTGTGTTTGCCACATTTGTAAAATTTGTGTTGTTAGTCAGTTTTGGAGAGTATTACTTGCAAAGTAAAGTGTAAAGTGTGTTTGTGTGTGTGTGTGTGTGTGTGTGTGTGTGTGTGTGTGTGTGTGTGTGTGTGTGTGTGTGTGTGTGTGTGTGCATGCATTATCAGCACCTGAACAGTGTGAGCTGAAAAAATTACATATGGTTGAAAAAAATATTTATTTTCAACGACAAGCATAAGCTCTAGAAATCAGCTGTATCCTCAAACTGCTGGTTCATTGGACAAAGAGCTCTCTATTGGAAAGATTAGTCACTAATAGTCCATCAGTGAACTTCAGAGTCTTATTGACATGTCGTCATATTGACATATTGACATCTTTCAAAAGGCTGCTTCCATAGGTATCTGTTTTACCCCAATAATAACGGCATTGTTCAAACTTGCATCTTTATAACATTTCTCATGATTCAATATGAATGCAAAGAGAAAGTTACAATTAGGAATGGGCTTAGACTTTATACCTTATGGGGTCATTTATATGAATTAAATGTTTGTTTAAACTGGAACAAAATTCTCAATCATATGTGATTGCCTGGAAATTAGGACGCACAGTGTAGGTTATTATATTCCACAGAAACTGTAACTAAACGCTAAACATGTCTTATACTTGTTATTCTATCTGCACTCAGCCCTGGTTTGTCTTATTTTTTGTTTCTACTTCCTGCAGATATGATTGTTTATACCACATGCAACATGTCACTTGCTGAATTCTCAAATCTGATTGGTCAGAAGGTGTTGATAAATTTTGTATAACAGCAGCTATGACAATACTGGCAGCCATACTTCAAATAATAGGTTTATATTAATTTGTGCAATCAAATTATAATTTTTATGATAAGAAGTAGAATCAGAACCTTTGAAATAATCAAAACCTAATAAAAACACATAAAAAAAATTGTTTTTAGCAAAGAAAATCATATAATCATGGATATAGACTAATGAAGACTACTGGAAAAAGATGTTTATTTATTTTTTATGGAAGGAGAAAAGCAGAAAAAAGGAAAAGAAAGAATGTTCAATTGTTATAATGTAAGTGATAACAGGACCTAAATCGTCTTGAGGACATACATGTGATTCATTAATATATTGATGAACGTAACTGTAGGCAAATTGCTATGGTATAAGTGTAATAAAATACTTCAGGTATTAAAAAATGATGACTAATAATTAATGATAAGTAATCCTGCTGTGCCGAAAGTTCCCATCATGACAGTTTCTCATCACTAGCTAAGGCCTGCATTCGACAGGTGCTGCTGTCTGTAATGAGTGAACAGGTGCTTCTTTATTCTTCATCAAACGTACCAGGCTGTAGTCAAAGCAGCGCCGTCATTCCCACACATTAATGGACCCGGCTCTTTTGTCCCATGCACATGTTGAGATCTTTTGCACTGATTAAATGCTCGACTGAGCCGCAGACTGTTTTCACACGACGCATTGGAACTGATCAGCTCTCTTCGAGTCTCTCTGGCATTGCTCTGGCATTTAGGGATGGAGGGGGGAACAGGGTGAGACGCTTTGACCCCTAAAGCTCAAAAATATGTCTGTGGGCTGAAAGGGAGAAGGGGATCGGACGCAGAATGTTCCACATGACTGAGGCCATGTTCACAGAGCCGGAAGGGTTGAGAAACGTTTCTGAGAATTGTAATTGTATACACTAGTTGAGTGTTGTTTTAAGTACACAAGGCATCATTAATGCTACCTATGGCAAATTCTTGGTGAACTTCACAAGCATTAAATCGTTTATTTATGAGAAGCACAGCATTGTGAAAGCAGTATTGTGAATGTTGTTGGAAGGTTTTGATAAAAATTGAAATTATGGTTTATTTGAAGCACTATATATCACAAATATCGTTAAGTCTTCATTAAAACTAGTTGACATCCTAGTGTGTGAATATACTGCGGCAAATATAACTATGACTAACACTTTTGCACAGCAGCTACATATTGTATATTTCTGTTACAGAAAATTTGGCCATTCAGTCTTCGAGATGATTCATACAAACTATCTATCTAATCTATTCTTATTCTACTTTAACCTTCTACATATTTGTCTGTTATTTTTTATCCATCTTTATACATATCTTTATCCATCAACTTAAAAACCAGACAGTTTTTTTGCAGGCAACATATTTAAAATGCATTCTGAGTGAGCAGTTGCTGTTGCTTTGAAAAGACATCCACAAGGTTCTAGTTTAAGACTCATTGCACATGCTACTCCCTTTTCATTACGTTTTCTTCTAAATATCAAGACTTTATTGACAGGCTAATCAATGAGTTGAGAAATCAATGATAAATTTCTATGTTGATGTCTTTAAACATTCTGTAGCTTAATCAGGACAAAACCTACATAATGACACTTGGTATTGAATTTCACAAAAAAAGAATTCAGAAATTAGGTCCATTTGCTTAATTTATCAAATGTGGAGTTCAACACCTGGGTGTAATTTTAAATTCTGAGCTGGTTAAGTACTAATTCATATAATTACAAATGGTTATGTTTTACAATTTAGGAGACATTTAGATCTTTTCTCTGTCAGTGCAATTCAGGAGAACATACCTTTGCATATGTTGCAAACATAATAAATCCTAAAAGACAATAAACTCTATAACT
Source organism: Hemibagrus guttatus (assembly GCA_033459395.1). NCBI lineage: Eukaryota > Metazoa > Chordata > Actinopteri > Siluriformes > Bagridae > Hemibagrus > Hemibagrus guttatus. Next base: position 12,276,124 of record JAUCMX010000021.1, read on the forward strand.
TGCAGTAACCAGGCCAGAGAGTGCGAGGGAGAGAGAGAGAGAGAGAGAGAGAGAGAGAGAGAGAGAGAGAGAGAGAGAGAGAGAGAGAGAGAGTGTCATTAAGTGTAATGTAACATTTAATTGAAGTAATTCCTTTGTCTTAATGTGTATATTTTCATTTGATCTTTCATTTAATTTCTTAAAAATCCTTCATCCTTTATTTGAAATAATTACAATTTTTTTTGGTTTTATTTTGTTTTTTATTTCAGTAAACTGTACTTTATCTTATATATATTATTATTTTATATATATTAAACTTAAAATTATTAAATTATAATTACTACATTATTATAAACTATAAAAAAAGTATTAATTGAACTATATATTAAGCTTACAATTAAGCATATATATATATATATATATATATATATATATATATATATATATATATATATATATATATATATATATATATATATATATGCTTAATTGTAAGTTTAATATATAGTTTTAATATATATATATATATATATATATATATATATATATATATATATATATATATATATATATATATATATATATATATATATATATATATATATGTTGGGGTGGCATATATCTATAAGAAATGCTAGAATGATGCTTTTCTAGGTTTTCTTTGTGCAGATAAAAGACCCATTTGGAAGATGCTTTGGTGTAGCAACCTATGGGTGCTGTTACTTTGCGTTACTGTAATTTTACTGGCTATAGGACTATAGGATAATAACTCTCCTAAACACTTTCTATAATGGAGCATCCATCCTCGGGAAGATCAGACGATGGCTTTAACACTGTCCAGACACCATCATGTGCAACGTTGCCTTCAAACGCATCTCTGCCCATTTGCTTTGTTGGTGTGTAGATAATGATCAGTCATGCCACAGTAAGACAAACGGTTTTTAGGGGACGGCATGAGTCCACCATAAAGCCTCTGAGGCAGCTAAAAGCCAGGAGCATTGATGAATCAGTCAGAGCAGTGGTTGTTTATACACATCTGGCGGATTACCTCACTCAAGTCACTGGAGGATCTAACAGGAACTAAATGACTTTTACAATTTAGGAAGTAAACAGTCTCACACTGTTAACATTAAAGTCATCAATCAAGAGCTCTGCAACATGCGAAACAAAAAGGGGTCAGCTTCTAAGTCATCAAGGGACTCAAACTAGAATGGTTTCACAATGCATTACTTTAAAACTGCTGATGAAACATTGAGCCATCATAGACATCATGGTCTTACATAAATAACATTAGGATTATCCTGAGGTTCTGAGGGCAAGAAAAACTCTTCAATTACAAATCCAGTGGCATCATATGCAATAAATGTCAAACATATATTGTGATTTTTAAACCAGTTAAAACCCAAAAACATTCTTAATAGACAATACTTCTTTCCATTACAATAAATCTATATTCGGTTTTAACAAAACCTTATTTGTTTAACACTAAGTACAGTACAGAATCACAGCCGGTTATGAGGACTGCTGGGGATTGTTGGAATAACCCTTTATGTACAGTACAGTAGGTGTCATGTAGTCCCATGAACAAATGTTGCAAACATTTCTAGTAGGTTTCCTACATTGAGAAATTTAGTGAAGTTTAACCAGGTGATGTATTAAAGGGCCAAAACTAGGGTTTAGCGTCAACATATATAAAAATTCAGTTGTTTTAAGCCCTGGCAAGGTTTATCCGTTCTTCACTTGTCTAGTTCAGGTGAATCTGTGGCTAATGTAGCTTTAGAGTCTTGTTCTTGGATGACAGGAGTGGAACCTGATGTGGTCTTCTGCTGTTGGCGCTCATCTGCCTCAGGATTCATCATATTGTGTATTCTGAGATGCTCTTCTGCTCACCCCAGTTGTAAAGAGCTGATATTTGAGTCAGTGTAGACACACATGTATATATATATAATATGTGTGTGTGTGTGTGTGTGTGTGTGTGTGTGTGTGTGTGTGTGTGCAATTTATAAATCATTTATATTATATTAATATTCATTAAGAATTAATTGTATTAATACTTAAACCATCCATTCTGCCCACAGATGCTTGATGTGAACATTATGCATGTCTTTTTTGCATTACACTGGTGCTACAGAACTGGCTGATTGCATAACTAAATGAAGGAGCACGGCTCCAAGTAATTGATGATATATTTGTTAACTTACATTGTTCATTTGTCAATAGTACATCTGGCATATTAATGCTGAATTTCTTGTTATATTCCTGAATTTCAGTGTGATCTAGAATGCATACTGTGTATAATCGTCTGTTTTGTAACCCTGTGATATGCAGTGCTACAGAATGTTGAGCAACATATGCAAATGACAGGAAATAATGAATAATTTCACAGTGCATCATGGTTTCAAAGCTTTTCGAAGCAACCCTTGAAATTTTCAGTGCTCATAGAAGCAACCTGCTGTCCAAAGCAGTTGGCCTCCCATAGCTCCGGCTGCATGGGGTGGAACCATCACGGCTCATGAGCACTGCTGTGTCTATTCCGTGTAATTCTGAACAGTCAGTGCTGAGCATTGTTTAATTTCATTAAAACTAATGTATTTATATACTTAGCACAGGTTTAAAATAATGTGCATGTACTATATACATATAATTCTAATTATATGTATATAGTGCATGCACATTATTCTTTTTAAACCTGTGCTATAGTAGTAAGTAAGCAGGTAAATTGTAGTTACACAGCATATTAAAACAGAATTCAAGCTGAATAAAGTACTGTATGAATACCACGGTATCACAACTGACAGGCAAGAGAAAAAGACAACAAATGAAAGTATATCTAACATACAATTACTCTATTATTATATACGTATACACCTACCATACATTAAAAACGCACTGCCAGTATGAGTATAAGTTCACTCTTTTATTTGTAATACTGTATGAAATGCTGTGTTATATAAATGGATGGTCTTATAAATCCTTTATAAAAGTGTATGTAGCTGTATGACAGTTTTCTGAAGAGCTTAATTAGATGAGTGTCATGCTGGCTTATGAATAATGCTCTTAAATTACTAATGCAGCACAAAAGTATACAATTGAAAACATAACTCTCATAAACTACCAATTAGCATTTCAGTCTTTCAGTATTTTCTAAAAAATTGTTTTATTTTATTTCATTACACATTAATTTTCACACTGTTCAAAATATTGTCTTTGGTGAACCATAGGCTCTAGGTATCAGTAGTCGAGGCATTGTCAGAAGGCTGTGAGGTTTTCCAAATAGTCAGAGCTTTTATTGAGAATGTTTCTGCACTCAATATAATTGGGAGATAAAAGAATATAGAAATCATTGTACATAGTACTTAGAATATGGTTCTCATGTGTTAAATAGGTGACATTGATGGAAAATTGAAAAGAGTTTTAAGAATTCTAGCATATAGGAGAGTGCTGGACACACAATAAAATTGGCTATACATAAATTTGAGAATATGAGAATTTCCCTACTAAGCACTAAATCCACTGGCCACTGTTTTATGTGGTAATATGAAAGTTGGAAGGAAATATGGATAAAACAGGTTATGGATGGCAGAATGGCACACTGGGTACAATTTTGCTGGTTCCTGATTCAATCCTGAGTTTGAGTTACTGTCTATGTGGAGTATTGTAGGTTCCCATTCCCATGTGACTTTCATCTTGGTTCTCTGGTTTATCTCCCAACCTCCTAAAAACATGCCTGTAAATGGATTGTGTGTGGCTGAGTGTGTTCACAGTGATTTGCCTTCTGCTGTGTTATCCAGGGGGTATTCCCAGGACATATCCTTGATGAAGAAAGAAAGAAAGAAGAAAGAAAGAAAGAAAGAAAGAAAGAAAGAAAGAAAGAAAGAAAGAAAGAAAGAAAGAAAGAAAGAAAGAAAGAAAGAAAGAAAGAAAGAAAGAAAGAAAGAAAGAAGAAGAAAGAAAGAAAGAAAGAAAGAAAGAAAGAAAGAAAGAAAGAAAGAAAGAAAGAAAGAAAAGAAAGAAAGAAAGAAAGAAAGAAAACCACCTATCATCCAGGCACCTAACAGTCACCCAAAAGGGTGGCTGTATTGTCATCATATTATACAGGATAGCATAAAGAAATGCAGTTTTAGACATCCCAAGATAGCATAAAACGCGCGTGTGCAGCACAGCATCCAACAGCGTTATGTTACTTGTGTCCTGTGAGGCGCAGCGGTCAGCGTGTAGGACAGTGCTCCGTACGAGTACCGTGTCTATTTTAGACTTTCTCAGGCGCTCTTTATGATCCAAAGCCTAGACTTAGAGAAAGTTCAGCTCGATGAGAGACCCCGTTAGACCGTCGTGCATCTCGGCGCGCCCTGTGCGTCGTAAACAAGCGCGCAGGTGCGTAAAGGGGTAGGTTTTAGGGAAGTCCGTGTTTGGTTTGACGTGCAAAGTTGATCGTGCAGTTTTGTCCAGAGAGAGAGAGAGAGAGAGAGAGAGAGAGAGAGAGAGAGAGAGAGAGCGTCCTTCAGGACCCAAGCACGCTTAACCCAATGAGATCATTGGCGATATAAATATCTTCTTGCTCCCGGATCTACAGTGCTCCAGCTCCTGGCTATTAGCCACCTGAACTCTATGGCAAAAAAAGACGGACAAAATGCAGAACATGACTTAACTGGTGCAGAGAGGAAGAGAAGAAAAGAAAAAAGAGAGTGAGAGAGTTGTTTTGAGGAAGAATGAATGTTGCTCTCTTGCTCACGCTTATAGCTCAGCTGATTGGCACCGCGGCTGTTTGGTTGGAGGATCACCTGGTGGACTCGGGTCGCCGCACTGGCACTCTGTACTGCAGGGTCGGCATCGGCTTCCACCTCCAGATCCATCCCAACGGCAGAGTAAACGGGAGTCACCAGCCCAGTCATTTCAGTAAGTACCTGGTTGTGCACTTAAGCTCATTTACGCGAATTTGGAAAAGTAGTGCTGTGCAATATATCACGCATCAGTAAGTATTGCAGGAGTGCTGAATGTCAGTACTACTAAAGCATAACGTTGTAAAATGCAGGATGCTGCAAAATCTGCAAAACAATATTATCATTATTAAAATAAATCATATTTAATATGAAGTATATTACTAACCATGGTGTGGATTTAGGTTTTGAAAATAGTGCAGAGGAGGGGAAAAAAGTGGGGAAATTACGTCATTAGTTAAGTAACATGCTCATAAAGACAAGCTGCAAATCCTCTTTTTAACAAAATAAACCTTTAATAGAGTTGTGGGGGAAAAAACTTGCCTTAAAATGACAGCACACATGTCCCCAATGTCTTTAGTATAAAGTACACCCCGGGTGCAAAGCATATCTCTGTTGCAAATTAAACCAAATATGTAATTTTTCTCAATTATAAATGTTCATCATGTACAGAATTATTGCAAATAAATATGCTTTAGCTTCCTTTTTTAGGGTGTGTGATACTTTAAATCGCCCTACCTCATAATAACAGTTGTATTAGGTATATCAAAATAGCATAACGGTAATTATTTTAACTATTTCAAAAGCTATATTAAGAGCATGTACTGTATAATTTTACATTTAGAATAGTTTAGAAATCTGCCCCAGGGGCTTCAATACAATGCTCAATATTTTACTAAATCAGTTATGCAGTGTAAGCTGAACAGTCAGAATAAGTTTGGTTTAAGTGTTTGGTGGTCCATTACATCACTATAAGAGAAAAAATTGTATTTCTCTTATAACACAGAAATTTCCAAACAGTTTCAATTCTTCATACTTTATTATGTTTTATTCATTTACGACAATGGAATGTCCATGAAACAAGTTGGCTGCTCTGATCACTTACATTACAGCAGCTATAAACCTTCATTTCTTTACTGGTTTCTCTTTTATCTCTCTTTCTTCAGCTCTATCAAACTCCACATGTTTACTGAAGAGCAAATTAGAACGTGTTGCTTATGTTTTCAAAACTAATAAATCCCCTTGGCACGATTTGCACATGTGATTAACTTATTATGCCATTCCAAAGTCTGCTACTGTTCATATTGCATTACTTGTGTCTGTTTGTTTATTGGGAAATGCTCTATGCGAACAGCTGCAGTGACTCGCATGAGAATGTTGCTTGGTCGTGAACCAGAATGCCGCGCACTGAATTGCTGTTAATGGTTCTGAGTTCAGGACACATGCCTTTGTATTAGAGTCTGTTCAGAGGCCTGATATGTGTTGAATTAAATGTGCTGGTAATTGGAAGGGGAGAATGATCAAGAAAAATAGTTGTTTAATGTGTCATCTCCAGATAAAACCAGACAATTCTGGCTGTACAAAACCAAAACAGAACAATAAAGTTACTCACTTTTATGATATACAGATTCGTTTTTCCATATGGCATGTACATTAGAATGGCTGCTGCCTTCTTCAGAAAAAAAACAAGGTAATAGATTTTTCATGTGGGACTGCACCATTGCTTTGGTATAAATGGTTTATTGGTTAAGGTTATATCCAATGCCACACTACTGTAAGTCTCAGTTTCTCTGATCACTTATTACTCATCACTCACATAAAATGCATTTGTGATGGTCTGCAGGTCTACTGGAGCTGTTTTCCCTATCACAAGGAGTTATAGGAATCCGAGGAGTTTTCAGCAACCGATTTCTAGCCATGAATAAGAGAGGATGGCTTCATGCTACTGTGAGTCAATGTGTACATGTTAGATTCTTACATCTAACACAGATAGATTGTTTTCTTTCATTTTTCCATTCTTTTGTTTCCGTTGTAAACCATTAACATCAAGTTTATTTTGCAGTTTACATAATATTATTTCATATCAACATATAATATAGATTATTGGGAAATGTTTAATGGAATAATGATAAATGAATATAGTTTTGAGAATAAGAAATGTAAAGTTCATTTCTTCACATTTTCTTCTATTTTAGGTTTATTTAGGAAATTCAGGTTTAAAAAAACTTTTTTTTTACTAAATTGTTAATTTTACTCAATTGTTAATATTACAGCTACTAACAATGCTGTTTTATGTACAGTGAGGGGAAATAAGAATTCAGATAATTTTGAGTTTGTTCATAAGTATTGAATATGCTTCGAGTCCATATGTCCACTTACACATACATATAAGCTAAATATATTATCATAATCTAACCAAAGATTACTGCAATGTTGCATGTTGAAGGAATGAGTTCACCAGCATAAAAACAGTTTCTGTGATGAAATAAGATTTGATAAAAGATTTAGTACTAATTGTTAATAAATGGTGACATTGACCCTGGCAGACAAAAGGTAAAAAGTTGAATAAAACATGTTAAATAAATTAATCCATGGACATAAAAAAACAATAGTGTAAGGAGTTGGAGGTTTAATGCATATAGACAATGTAAAATAAATTAAATACAGTGTATGTTTCTGGTGTTTACTACATGTTTAAACAGTGCCAGCTTCAATTCACCTACTAATATTTATCCTATAAAGTAAAGTGACTAATAAATAGTATTTTGGCAGTAGATAATTACAGACAATTAATTATATCTGTAGTCACACTGAATTTCAATGCCCTTTTCTGATTGTGTTGGATTATTGTTACTTTCAACATGTCACAGTCTTGCAAACACAAAGGCTATCAGCACTGCACTTCTCAATAACCGATAACATTTGTTGAAAACTTGACACTTCCCATTTACAAGAAAATGTTTATTTTGTGTATGAGTTCTGGAAAAATCTTCTGCTCTATGTACATTAGATTCCCCAAATTCATGGCTCGCACATGGAACGAGCAAGTTAAATGGAGCTTTCACACACATGACATCAGTTTAGTATCAGCCGCCACCTCTGAGATGAAGTTTTCCATCTCAGCTCACATCAGGGCAAATGTCAGCTTTGAGAGCTTCTGCAAATATGAGAGGTGCATGAATGATAAAGATTCGCTCACGGAAAGCCGCGCCATGTCGACTGCCGACAAGCATCTGTTTGAGCCTGAGTCCAACTGATAAAAGTCAGAACTCATTAGCATGTGTTAATGGGAAAAGGCAGATTAGGAAAGAGCCTGGGATGCCTGATAATCGGGGGGGGGGATCAATATGGTTAGCAAACAGAGACACACAGGTGCAGGACAGACAGAGAGAGAGAGAGAGAGAGAGACAGAGAGAGAGAGAGAGAGAGAGAGAGAGAGAGAGAGAGAGAGAGAGAAAGAGAGAGAGAGAGAGAAGAGCATCAAGATGCAGAATCTACAGACATCATATGCATAGATGAAAAACTTTAAATTCTTGTATGTCAAAATGCAGAAAAAAAACAGAATTTTTAAATATGTATAGTAATTGATCGTTTTTTGGACTTATTAGGAGTTCAGATTTTCACATACTAATACTATTCTCAATTTTTCCTACACTCCAAAGTCAAAAGAAACGTTTTAGCAAAATAGTATGGGTAACTTGTGTATGCTAGTTTGTGTACACTACATGCTTTATTTAATTCTTCTGCATTGAATAAGTTACAGCACATCAACAGCTAGTGTGGATGTGTCCTAAACCAAATTCTATGACTGTATAGGTTGCTCCCATTAACAAATCAAAAACCTAACAGCAAATCTGAAAACACACTATCAAAACCAGAAACATTAACATTAACTCCTTACTTAAGGTCACATGCGTTTTGCTGACTGGATAAACCATTTGATTATCACAAGAGCGAAAAATATTAGCATGAGGAGTAAGGATTTTGTTGTTGTTGTTGTTGTTGTTTAGCCAGGTTTTCAGAATTCAACACATTCATTTTAATACCATGCAAAAGTGACAGCATAAAAAATAACATAGTGGGAATACCCTTGGTTTAAAAAAAAATATGAAGCATAAATAAAAGCATCAGTAGATTATTATAAGCTCATATTTCCTCTTACTGTAAACGTCCTCCTGCTCCCAAGACTGACATGCACTGTAGTCAATCAACAGTGATCATGTCATGTTCAGAAAGGACATATCCTCTCCATTTGGGTTTAATGCTGATGTGTTTTGTTAAGGTTCATGTTTTTAGCACTGATGTGCGCCAAAAGGTGCTCTCTTGCAAAACTCTGAGTCTTTATGAAACTGCTGACAAGAAATTTAGAGAGGAATGCAAGACGCAGAAAACCTACACATAAATCTGAAGATGATCCTTTAAGCTGCTCCAGAAATCATCAGTAATTAGAGCAGCTGCAGTGGCTCCATCAGTGTTGAATTAGGTTTGATTTTCCTCAGGCCAGCTACAGTTGCAGGGGTTTATTTAATAGTCCTGTCAGCTCAGCTCTTAAACCCTGGAGCACTGCTCTCCACATACGTGCTGGCCAGGCCAACACGGGTATCGGGTGACACAGTGTCTGATGTTGTTGCACTGTCTGTCATATTTAATATTTAGATGTTTTCACAGGGGCAATTTATTGCTGAGATAGTAGCAGGGAGAAGACAGATGTATATCACGCTGCATGACCTCTCCTCAAACCACTGAGAAAATAATCTTTTCAAAGGTTAAAGGGTTACCTGGATTTATAAAGCAAACAATGGACAAGAGGAAGAGGGAATGACCAAGTGAGAAAGAAAGAGAAGTACCTCTACTGCAGCCTACTGCATCAAGCTACTTTCATCCAAAGTATTTCCATGTTTATTGAATTTTATACCACACAGGTGTTTAGTTCTTGAATCTAAAGGTGTGGATTAATTCTAAAAAGCACAGCTCTGGCTCTGATCCAGCTTTAATATAAATCATAGGTTTATATTAATGTCCTTTTTTTTTAAATAATTTATCGTTTCTATAGGAACAACTCATTCACAAGGACTTGTATAGTGGATATTCCATATAACTTAATACTAATAATAAACAGATTTAAAAAAAAAAAAAAAAAAAAGAACTATTGTTAATTAAAAGATAAATGTACATCTGTAAATTGTCATCAGATATTAATAAATGGATCTATCTATCTATCTGTCTGTCTGTCAGTCAGTCAGTCAGTCAGTCATTCTGTCTGTCTATCTAGGTTGATATGTTTTCCGTTAGGAGACATTTATTTTATATGAGCCTCAGATGTCTGTGTAATAGTCAATATGTTTTCCTCCATGGGAAAGTCTTCTGGACAGACATCTTTTCATGACAAGATGTTTTTTTTTCTTTGTTCAATGTTGCATTTTATAGCTGTTATAGGTGATAACAGGAAACAACTTGTCTCACAGATATTCCATTAAATGTAACTGTAAATGGTTGAAAAGTACATCATGTCATTGATTAATAAATTAAAAATCATGGTAATCATTGGAAATTGACTGTGCTGTAATGGGAATAAATTTTTATTATTATTGTAAAAAAAATAATCCATTTAAGGGTGGTATCAATAACTCCACCTCAGGTTGGGTAATTCCATTACTGCATCATGTATTATTTTCCTATAATAAGAGCAAACCCACATACTTTGGGAAAGGTTCTTTTTAAAATGGAGTTTATATGAACTTGCATAGATAGAATCTAACTAGAGGTCTCTATTTACAATAACGCAGTGCAGTAACACTACACTAATGATGATTATGCTGATAGATGGAAGACACCATGGAAGGAAAAGAATGAATAGTGCTATGAATGAAGTGCTGTACTTCCAGCTAAAAACATCTGCTAGTTTCTGCCAGAATTTTTGAAGAAGTTTCCAGAATTATTGAAGGTTTTTTTCTTATATTTGTTTAAAAAATAGTGTAACACTTTACACAAGGGTGATGTTTATAGGGTTCCACATATGTACACCATTTGTGATGAGTAAGAGAAACTTACATAACTATTTATGAAGGGTTTCATAAAGTCTGCTTTGATCAGAGTTGATTTTGCAGACAAATAGCTGACATAAAACCTTGGTCCAGTGCCATAGATTTTAGTTTGGAGCAAGGTTGATTGTGTTATGAAGCTTTCAAGGCTGACTGACATTAGAATGGTGTTATGACACACAGTAGAATAGTAACCCATGTTTAGCAGGCTATAATCATCATGACTATATGTTATATGTCAAAACAAATATGTACACTCTTTACATAAATCTATATAAAATCTTTAAATAACATCACTGATTAGTCAGGAGTCAATTAATTTTCCTGTAACATCAGCTGTGAATTTCTTGTAACATTATATTGTGGTTCCAAAGTAACATCATTGTAGTTTCATAATAAAAATTCACTGTAGTTTCCATAGTAACAACATCATTCACAGGGACCTGTATGGTCCTTGGCTCCAAATAATTTGTGATCATACGAGTCATAATAAGTTGTTATTTAACAAAGAAAATCTGTAATCATTAATATGGTGGAAATTTCTGTTAGGGTGCATTTATTTAAGAATTAAAGAAGGAGTCTCCAGTGTCAGTGCTTTGTAACAGTTCCACTATTACGAGAGTCTTTTGGTTCTCAGTAAATAAAGACCAGCCTCATTTATTCTGTCTTATTAAGTTCAAAATAAAATAGAAATAAACAGATTGATGAGATTACTTTTGTATTGCTGTTATAAATCCAGAGATAATAGGAACTAACTTGTCTTGAGGACATGACAATAAAAACCGTGAGAAATTAGATTCACAAGGAAACACCGCAGTTACATCCTGAGCTCTATGGCAACTCAGAGCAATCTACGTGCCTCCAGGACGTTATGGCCGGTCAATCTGTAATTGGCATCATTTTCTGCTATGCTGCGCTCTCCAGTAAACCAGAACAAGTTTTATTTTTCCAGTGATTGGGGTTACTCAAGGCTCTATAGTGGAGAATGACTATCCTTGGGTACACAGTATAGTTCCCACCAGCTGTATTTTTAGGAATGGAATCTCTAAACTCTTGATTATTAGTATACATGAAGATTGTTCATACTCACAAGCTGTATGTTACATTAAATACATATATGATAAGATTAAATTTCTTCAAAACGTTCTTGGGTTGCAGCTTTGTAGCGTATTTGTTCTCCATTTTCTTTCTCTACTTTTGGTTTATTTCCCACTTTTTTAATCTCCCTCACTGATAAGTGGCCTTAATAGTCTATGAAAATTTACTATTGTTCATAACATAGTTTGTATGTTGGTAACAAAGACAGAACAAAGATTGTATGCAAAGTATCAACACAAATCAGAAGACTTATTGTATATTTATAGACTGAAATATGGGGGAAAAAGAACTTAGGAGAGAAAAAATTATTGTACATTCAACACATTAAATATGGACTGTCAGCATAATAAGTGAAACAATAATTGAAGCAAATAATTGACATTTATTATTCAAACAATATAAAGACAGAATGGCACTAGGAACTAAGCAAGCATGTCAGGATTATCAAAATTATCAAGCAAGTCAAGAATATCAAAAATTCCCTAAGAAATATTGATGAATTACTAAGGAAAGATTGCATATGACTCAAATTACACACTAATTACACAGATCACAAACCAAATGTTTCACATAGAGAGCCCAGAGCTATCAGAAAATGTGTATCTCCTCATACATCCTGTAAACATAATATTACTATGCATTTGGATGCAGTAAAGAAAACCCTAGAGCTTCTCCGTTCCAGTCCTCATTTGCGTTTCCCCTCAAGTGTGCTGAATAATTATCACATGAGGTCAGTCAGCTGTTAGAACCGGAAAAGCCAATGCTTAAGAAAAGCGAGTAATAACTGCTTATGAAAACATAAAGTTCTCAGGCAGATGGCATTTTTCTTAATTGTAAGTATAACAAAGTGTCAAATTTCAGTCTATAATATGAGTACTTTATGATTGTTTATAGAGTTTCACCATGAAAGAACTGTAAATGAATAATTTCACTATAAACTGTATGTCAAACTCAGCACCTCGTATAATCATTTTATTGAATTCATAAAATGTTAAGCTTCTGTTTCGAAATACTCAAATCACAAAAAATACCATGGCCACATTTGGGAAACCTTACCCAAGTGGAAATGCTGGCACAGTGTGTCTGTAAAGATTGCCTGAAATAAGACACAAAGAGCATCTGTCTTTCTGGTAGATAATGTTATTTTATGGACTAATGAGGTTTCTAGCCTGCACAACGGAAGCCCTTAGAGCTTGTCAGTATTTTGAAGGCCTTGGATAGGAAAGTCATTTCCAGGACTGTGCCACAGATTAAAGTAAAAGACAATTATTGTGCAAGCCTCAAACGCTCGTTTGTGCGGCTCGGTGGATATAATCTCCTCGCTGCTTTTCATTAGCTTGCTTTATGAGGGGATAACTCAATCAAGCCATGAAGCGCTCGGGCTGCAGCAGCTGCTAATGTGGCGGCTGATAATGTGTGTGCATGGTAATTACTGACTGTTTACGCATTGTGTTCTAGCTTTGTCACACTGGTAAAGATGATGATTGCTGAGATATTAGATGCAGAGAAGTTTAACATGTGGTGAGTAGAAACAGGACAGTGTAATAATAATAATGTTCATTGGAGGCAAGCTATAAATCATAGTCAGAATACAGTACAGGTGTCAGGACAGGCAGACAGGGTTATTACAGCTAGTAAAGAGCATACCAAGAAGCAAGGAACTTGAACAAGTCAGACAAAAGCACCTGAAGATGTAGTGATGTAAAGAAACAGCAGAGTAGACACACAAACTGATCATAGACTATCACAGAACAGGTAAACACCATAGGGCAACAAATCAATGGCAGGGTTGAAGATGGGACTTGGAGAAAAGCCAAACACAATGGCATTCATTGCCATTGGAACCGTGATGCAAAGAGGGAAATCATAACAAGAATGAATAAAATTATATTAAGTATTAATGAATAGCAATTTAATACTTATCATATATATATCTATATATCTATAGATATATATTTATATATTGTTTGTGGTGGTGGTGGTGGTGGTACGGTTACTTCTTAAAAAGTAGACATTGTTAGTTTATAAATTTTTATACGAATTCAATTACAAGCTTTTACAAATTTTGTTGAATGTTTCAAAGGATATATCTTAGCTTATGTAATTTCATTGGATTTATTTATTTTTTGCTTCAGTGGTTTAGTTTTTTATATAAAAACTAATGTTTATAATTAATTTACTAATTAATGTTAGAATAACAACATTAATTTAATAAAATCTTAGGAGTTTTAGTGGGATGGAGGTCATTACATCTAAGTCTTTAAAGAAGGAAGGAGATGAAAGTGATATCTGTTGTTAATTGTTTGGATTTTATTTAGATGTAAATGATTGAGGCCCCACTGAAGAGCCTTCTGAAAGTGTGACTTTAGGAACTTTCAGAGAGACTGAGATCTTTACGTACGTTAGTGTAACATACAATTTTGCCCTGAGACTTTATGTTACAGGCTATTTACATACTGCTGCTTTACATGACCAAATCAGTAAGAGGTTTTTGGAAAATTTAAACATGAGATTTGGAACAATTGTTAGCATTAAATGTGGTTATCTAATTAGAGAATTACAGGAGAATAATAGCTAAGGTAACCTTAGACTACAGAAACATCAGCACTGTCCCAGATGTGCTCCAGATGATCCTACTTTCATTCTCAGCCTGTTTTCATTATGATGTTAGATGCCAGAGCTTGACCTTTTGTCCTAAATGATTCACTGCTAGTTCCACAGTCTCCTCAAGACTTATGTGCTTGTGAGATTCATGTCAGAGTTACACTGATTGCAGTCAACCAAATGGATTTGTTAATTGTTTTTGCAGGAGAGGTTCACTGATGACTGCAAGTTCAGAGAGCGGTTTCAAGAGAACGGCTACAACACATACGCCTCAGTGATACACAAGAATCACCGGACTGGAAGAGAGTGGTTTGTGGCACTCAATAAAAGAGGGAAGGCCAAAATGGGCTCCAGTCCAAGAGTGAAATCCCAACATGTGTCTACACACTTTCTACCCAGGATGAACCTGCACACAAAACTGGAACAAGGCTTTACAATAAGGGACACAGAGCAGAAAAGGACTCAGGCTCTGCCAAAACCTCGGACCCCTAAAGTCACCATGAACACCGGGCAGAAACAAACTCGAACTATCAAATATTGGCCAAAATTTAGGTTTGGATAGACTAGCATTGTCTTAATCTAGGAGAAAAGAGCAGTACATGAAGCAGTTTTCTCTTCCAATTGCCAGCATTCCATTGAAAATGTTACTCAACTGAAATTGAAATGTTTATAAGGCTGAACCTGAACTTGTTGACATGGGGGTGTTACAAATATTATACCTCTGCAAGAGCATTTCTATCTTCTTCTTCTTCTTCTTTCGGCTTTTCCCTTCAGGGGTCGCCACAGCGAATCATCTCTCTCCACCTATCCCTATCTTCTGCATCCTCAATTTCTATAAGTTCCTTAATGTTTTAAGCGACTCTATTTATACACTGTATTTATGCTAATCTACATGTACAATCTATATGTGTCTAAAAATATGTCTAAATGTCTATTAAGTAAATGTGTTTAATGAGAATTTAGGAAAATAAATATATATATATATATACACTTTTATAAACAATACCATTCAGAATGTGCCTTATTCAGGAGAGTGAAGGTAATCACAAAATAACAAGAAAGAAAAAAAAAAAAAACTGGCACCATTGCACTTTTTGCATATTCATATTATTTTTTTTAGTTTATTTTTATATGAACGAGTCAAACTCCTCTATTCTTTTTTGTCACTGTTACCATTACACAACAATTGACTTAACAATCAATATAATGTTTTTTAACATAAATTAAAAAGTACTAGCAAAATGATTGAGACATTTTTAGAAGCCTCTATAGGTTTTCTTCCAGATTGCACATATTGCTTCCAACTTAAGAGACGACCCAGATTTTGTATTCAATCTTCAAAATTCAGTCTCCGAGACTGTGTTATATTCCATTCCATTTTCTTCACACTTTTGCTGTGGGTTGAATATGAAATGGCAGGCAAATGCAGTTCCTTACATTGGATGGGGTGGTTATGTTTTGCTGTAGCAGAGGTAGAACACAAGAAGCGTAGGTCTAATATTGTTTTGAAAATAAAACATTTCATGCAACGTAATGTAACACTTTACCACTGAATCTAGTTTTTCTTTTTAAATACATTATTTGTGTGAGGTGTAGAAGTCTTTCCTGTGGAGTGAGGTGGGTCCGGCCAAAACATTTGACTCTGTGAGGGTCTACACTGAAAAAAGGAAAATCTGGACATTCAGATT
The DNA here is from genome assembly GCA_033459395.1 of Hemibagrus guttatus. NCBI lineage: Eukaryota > Metazoa > Chordata > Actinopteri > Siluriformes > Bagridae > Hemibagrus > Hemibagrus guttatus. The sequence continues at coordinate 12,292,252 of JAUCMX010000021.1, forward strand.
TAAGATTTAAGATTAAGAAAAAAATATGTATAGTTTACACAAAAAATACATTTCTCAAACTATGATTGTATTTTTAAATGTTGTATGTTTAAAGTGATTAATTCACATAATATTGAGGGTGAGTGCGATCAATTCACGTAGTATTAATGTAAAATTACATTGTGAAATCTCACATGGATGTTGGCACCAATGGGAGCCTTTTTTAACTTTTAAATTTTTTAAATATACTTGATTAACACATGTATGGTAGAATAATGCAGTGGTAATGTGGCATTGTGGGTTTGATTCACACCTCATTTTATAGTTTTATTCATGGCTTAAAAATACATGATCAGGTTGGATGAACGAAATCGAATTGTGTTAATGTTACTCAATTCAATCAAATACAATGAGCTTTATTTTTCAGTGTATTTGAAGAGAATTTTATGCTGTTCCAAAATTTTTCTCGTGAGCTAAGACAAATGCTGTTTAATATGAAGGAAACTGCTGTGTTTGGTTAATGTCAGATGAATGCAGTAGCTTCAATGAAACAATTCCCAAAAATATTGTTTCAATTCCACACTTCACCTTTATACAATAAACTGGCAATAACCATCCCATGTTGGTGTAAATGAGTCACTAACATACACTAACCAGAGAATTTGGTGTCACTACATTACTGCATTATAGAAACCCTTTGGAACCGTTAAAGTTTATTTAGTTGTCCATGTGGGACAACCCTTATAGATGAATAGAAACAGCACATGTTTCCATTATCACAAAATGCAAACCTTTCAGGAAGTGAAGAGCCCTTAATTATCCAACAAACCATTCCAAGAGTACAAGAAAATTTTGTCTATATCTGAAATCTCTGATTGTTTGTTTGGAGCTTGTATTGCACATAGTTACCACAGAGTTCTTTAAAGGGTTCATTGGATTATTAATAAGCCATAGCTTCAGCAGCAAATAAATGTATTTGGTTGAACATTTTCTAATATTTACAACAACCTGAGACATGATGAATATTCCTGATAAACGATTGGCATTATTAAATGTTACCATGTAGGTTTAAAGTCTCAGATGATTAGACAACATGACATAAGTGGCAATTTCCATACTATTTGAAAGAACTAGAACTCTGGTGTTATGTAAGCAATAAGGGACCAGAGGTGGGGGTTTCCAGAAAAAGATGTCCAGTTCTTGGACATTTAAGAATGTAATCATGTTGACTCTGCTGGGACGCTAAAGCTTGGGGTATTGGACTATCAGGCAAGACACTGAGCCAAAACATTTCTCCCATGCACCAAATAGCTCTGAATTAAGCAATGTCCATTTAAGTTACTTGAATAAAACTAGATATATTTAAAGACTGGTGAAGCATTAAATTAAGAGTATACTATAAATATTTTGCAAAAATTATCCCGCATTTGAGAAGGCATTTATTTTAAATATGGAAGATATTTAAAGCCTCACTTTCTATTCATCTAAGGGTTGGGATTAGTCAAGTGAGTCAAACCTTGTGATTTTGAATGTGGCTTTAATATTTAGCACTGTGAGATGTGCTACAACAAATTTCATCCGATTTCAACAGTGATGTGCAGCATTTCACCACTTTCCAGATCTCATGTGGCCAAAACATCAGCAAACCTGGATCTGAGGAGTGGAAAAATGTTCCCTGGATGAACAAATCTAGTTTCCTTCTGTATCAGGCTAAAAAAAAACGATCTGAATTTGGCCAACAACATCTGGACCAAGGTCCATGGAGGGCTGCTGTTTGGGGTGAGCTGTACAGGTCAGTGTAAACATCTGAGTATTGTTATTAATTCAGTTTATCAATCAATTTATTTAAAAAAAAACAATTTATAGCTATCATTTGATCATGTAAATGATAATAATCCACCACACCCACCTCCGCCATGTGTGTGTGGAGTTTGCATGTTCTCCCTGTGCCTCGGGGGTTTCCTCCGGGTACTCCGGTTTCCTCCCCCGGTCCAAAGACATGCATTGTAGGTTGATTGGCATCTCTAAATTGTCCATAGTGTGTTATTGTGTGAGTGAATGAGAGTGTGTATGTGCCCTGCGATGGGTTGGCACTCCGTCCAGGGTGTATCCTGCCTTGATGCCCAATGATGCCTGAGATAGGCACAGGATCCCCATGACCCGAGAATAGATCGGATAAGCGGTAGACAATGAATGAATGAATAATCCACCACACAAGGTATATATTATCCTCAAATGGCCCAGGAACATAACAGTGAGTTTCCCTGAATAGTGCTTAGATTTTTGTTCTGAATATGACTCATACAATTGTCCAGCTTTCAGCAAATAAATTTTTTTTGTTTGTTTGTTGTTGTTTGTTTGTTTTTGTTTTGTTTTTTGAGGCTGAGATATGACCAATCTTTTTCTTTTTAAAAAGTTAACAGCATGGTAACCACTAGAGGGCACAAGTGACTAACAAAAAGGGCCTGACAACCTGTCGTGCTGAGTAACTTCAGATGAGCAGTTACCCAGTACTGCGAACATTTAACCATGAATCATCATTTACAGTTCCACTTAGAGTTTCTAACATTATCCACAGTGATACTAACTGGTAGATGCTGGAATTTATAGAGTTGTAATTAAAAATCAGACATTTATAAAGAGCTGATAATTCATTCATTCATTCATTCTTTGTCTACTGCTTATCTGATCTATTCTCGGGTCTCAGGCATCATCAAGCATCAAGGCAGGATACACCCTGCCTTGGAGTGCCAACCCATCGCAGGGCACACACACAAACGCTACAGACAATTTAGAGACACCAATCAACCTACAATGCATGTCTTTGGACCAGGGGAGGAAACCAAAGTACCCGGAGGAAACCCCTGAGGCACAGGGAGAACATGCAAACTCCACACACACGTGGCAGAGTCAGGAATCAAACCCCCAACCCTGGAGGTGTGAGGCAAACGTGCTAACCACCAAGCCACCGTGCCCATCCATCCATCCATCCATCCATCCATCCATCCATCCATCCATCCATCCATCCATCCATCCATCCATCCATCCATCCATCCATCCATCCATCCATCCATCCATCCATTCATTTTCATACTTTCATGGTTCTTTACTTTCATACTCATAATTGTAAACACTAGGTGAGGATGTTGAAACTAAGATGAATAAAATGTACTGCGATGTAGTAAATGCACTGTATGTCTTATTATGACCTTTGATTTACAGTGCTCTGGGATATTTGAAATATCTGGGCTCTTGAATCACTAGCAAGGGATATAGAAATGCAGGGGAACAAAACACAGTCAAAATTGTTTATCGATATGTTGTTTAGGTGCAGCACTACATGCTGTTTGGCATAAACACATACTAGCTGTTACTGTTTTCTTGAAAAATTCATTTTGGATCACTTTATATTGCATCTTATACAGATTTGCATTGGAGGCTGGAATACAAGCTGAATGGGACACTAATCCATCACAGTAATTTCATTATTTAATGTTGGAATATGATGTTGTAGAAGGTTGTAAACACTGCCTTCTTAATGGCGCTTCTTTAAAAAACTCTTCTTAAAAAGATCAGTTTATTTATGAGCTCTACATAAAAGTCTGGCAAATAAGAATCAAAATGAATTGCAAAAAATGACAGAACTAAACTAATTTTAGTAATTCAAGTGAAACACAGACCCTGGACATGTGTTATAGTATTGTATATACACATATACACAAATATATGTATGGATGTATGTATTTCCACAATCTGTTTTTAAGAAACCACCACAGAGCTGACATCTACACTCTTACTTTGGTGACATAATGCATACTGGATTCTTTTTTCTACTTCCAGGCATGTTCTGTAACATAGTTCAGCATACATTTATACCAAATTTGTGTCATTCACAATCCTCAGTATACCACTGAGGAAGAACATATGAGCACCTTCGACATTCCCCACATATGTACTGCTTAGAAGCCTAACCCATAAATATGTCCACTGAGTTTTTATTTGATTTTTCAACCCCAAGATTTATCATGGGAAATAATGACTTCACTGGATGTCATAAGAATGAATTTGTAAGACCACAAAGCTACATCCACAAACAGAGTTTTAACATTTACCATTTGGAACCTGAATATGCATTAACTCATTCAAATTATTACATACTTTCAACCATTTCTTTCTTTCTTTTTTTTTTTTTTAGATTGGTGGTAAACCTTGACAACAAACCTTTATACATGGCATGATTGATTTCCACATAAGGAGTAAGACTAACATTCTGCATAAAAGTCAATCATGTTACTGAAAGGGTTTAGAGAATAAAAGGGTAGATAGATTGGTTGTTTCTGTCTCCACTAGTTCTAGTTTAGACTGATTTTTAATATAACACTGAATGTTGTTTCAGCATGGAGGTTTGCTTTAAGAAAGCTCATCTATATCAAACAACTTAAACATGAACTATAAATTAAAACTTAATGGCACGAACTATGATAAATACAATTTATTTATACCATCAAAATGTTTGTTAGGTTTCTCAGAAATGGTCACGATAAAACCTAGGTTCAAATTAATTTGTTGCGTCACATATTTTATACACCGATCAGGCATAGCATTATGAGCACTGACAGGTGAGGTGAATAACACTGATTATCTCCTCATCATGGCACATGTTAGTGGGTGGGATATATTAGGCAGCAAGTGAACATTTTGTCCTCAAAGTTGATGTGTTAGAAGCAGGAAAAATGGGCAAGCGTAAGGATTTGAGCGAGTTTGACAAGGGCCAAAATTGTGATGGCTAGACGAATGGATCAGAGCATCTCCAAAACTGCAGCTCTTGTGGGGTGTTCCCGGTCTGCAGTGGTCAGTATCTATTAAAAGTTGTCCAAGGAAGGAACAGTGGTGAACCGGAGACAGGGTCATGGACGGCCAAGGCTCATTGATGCACATGGAGAGCGAAGGCTGGACCGTGTGATCCGATCCAACAGACAAGCTACTGTTGCTCAAATTGCTGAAGAAGTTAATGCTGGTTCTGATAGAAAGGTGTCAGAATACACAGTGCATGACGGGTCAGGGCTGTTTTGACAGCAAAAGAGGGGCCAACACAATATTAGGCAGGTGGTCATAATGTTATGCCTGGTCGGTGTATAAGAAAGAATGGGGATGAAGTACCACGTAAGCACCAGGTAAAAAGTTTCATTTAGTGTTACGTTTAATTTAATGTGTTGTTCTCGTACTTAGAGGAACCAAACCGGTCACGTGGCCCCGTTGCCATGGAACTCACCTAACCTTTCTCAAACAAAATGGCGAACGGACGCGCCAAGACGGATTTAGACGGAACTGTAAACGAATTTCTTTCTTACGACGAGTATTTAGACTCTAAGATAACGCCGTTAGACCTTTATTATCTCGAGGTAATTTTAAACACTCCACTTTTGTTTAATTTTCTTACTTAGCCCAAAAAGTTTAGTCAATTTGACGTTCTTTTCCTTTTTATCCTAAGTCATATAGCTAGTTTACAATGCCAATATGGCGTTCATGTTAACTGAGTTAACAGAAAAGCAAAAATGGTACTTTTTATTTTTATATAGTACTTTGTTCTCAATCCTAGTAAGTGTAGTTATAGTAGGCTGGAATGTAATTGAACTATTAATTGAGCAGCGCATTAGCTTGTTGTGACACTAGATGGCGCCACGGAAGTGCTAAACCCTAAATCCTGCTAAGTACATAAAAGGAAGTACGGAAATGTGGCATATGACTATATGTGGTGTCCAGTGGCGTCCGTTATATGATGCAAATTTCATTTATATGTTATATACTGTATATAGTAAGTACTGTCTTTCAAATATACAGTATACACCGATCAGGCATAACATTATGACCACTTGCCTAATATTGTGTTGGTCCCCTTTTTGCTGCCAAAACAGCCCTGACCCATCATGCACTGTGTATTCTGACACCTTTCTATCAGAACCAGCATTAACTTCTTCAGCAATTTGAGCAACAGTAGCTCATCTGATGGATCGGATCACACGGGCCAGCCTTCGCTCCCCACGTGCATCAATGAGCCTTGTCCTTCCATGACCCTGTCGCCGGTTCACCACTGTTCCTTCCTTGGACCACTTTTGATAGATACTGACCACTGCAGACCGGGAACACCCCACAAGAGCTGCAGTTTTGGAGATGCTCTGATCCAGTCGTCTAGCCTTGTCAAACGCTCAAATCCTTACGCTTGCCCATTTTTCCTGCATCTAACACATCAACTTTGAGGACAAAATGTTCACTTGCTGCCTAATATATCCCACCCACTAACAGGTGCCATGATGAGGAGATCATCAGTGTTATTCACTTCACCTGGCACTGCTCATGATGTTATACCTGATCAGTGTATGTACATGATAGTGCCACATATGGGCATAAATACAGAGATATATGTGGGGGAAAATGTATGGTGATTATGTATAATGCAAAAATACAAGCAAGCTCTAAGTGACCAGTATGATCCCAGTTTGCATTTTTATTGACGAATATTTTATTCCATGTCCTGAATATACATTCAGTATGAACTGTGTAGTAAACATGAGCTCATCAGGTAGAGGTAAATCAGTTTATTGTACTCAAGTGTTGTTATATGTAAATATGATGAAATATTAATTTAATAATATGTAATAATGTAATAAAAAAGACCACGTAATATGTGCATACAATTACACAGATTAAATTAGAAATTGTTGTTACAAAAAGAACTTTAAAACAAACTTGTTTTAAAAAAAACAAAACAATCAGGATTGCATTGAAGCAATCAATTAATCCTGGGTTTACTTTTCGAGTAATCTGAGACTAACTTTAATCCTGTTACTCCATTGCTTTAAATTCACATTTTAATTTCAATAGAGGATTCAGCTTACTTAATTCTGGGGTGGTTTATAAAATAGTTCAACAAAGGAATTCCTTAAAGTTTGTATGCTGTTTTCACTCAAAAGGAAAGAGAACAATGCGTCTATCGTGACTGAGCCTAAGAATAATATTTTTGTTATTTACTTTTTCAGACTGGCAAATCCATCATGGCAGGCAATCAGAATTCTGTTAAAAAATTACTAATTCCAGGTCAAGCTTTTAATTCCTGATTTGTTCAAAATTACTTGGTGAAACACAACTCGGATAAAAATAAATCTTAGACTAACAACTCCTCTAATTGTTAAATCTAACCCTTGATACCAGTTCAAGGTTTCTCTGATGACCTGATTCATAATTCAGTGTTGAAAATGTAATATACATTATAAGAGAACTTCTGTAATATGTAGAAGGTAATGTTCTTCAATTCAGGTATGTTAGCCAGTGGTATCATTCCTTGATGTAAGTTCACCGCATCACTGTAGTCTTGTATACTGTATTGAATAATCTAGTCATATCAGGTAACAACTTTCTCTTGCTCTCTCATAGTATCTCCTTCATCGAAAATGAATCAGTGACCTAAGAATCATCAGATTTTGCGTCTTTTTAAAGAACTTGCAGGTTGCAGGTACTTCTGCCAGTATGAATCCTGAGAATGTTCAGCCTGGGCCCCCCAAGGACCCAAGTCAGATTTCCAAATAACATTTTTCCGTCTGACTGCTTGCTTACTTGGGATTTGTTAATGTGGTGCTCAGGAGATGAGGTTTATAAATAATTCAAACATTAGGTGGAGGAATTGTCCGCAATAGTGAACTCATTATGTGTTTTGTTAACTATGATTACCCCAAGGGGACGGTTTTAGACACATGTTAGGGATCATTTTTCATTGGCCAGGGCTCATTTTGGGTTACGGAATGTGTGCGTCCTAAACTTTATGGTTTACCATATTCTCAACAGTGACTTTATTGCTGTCATTCTAAGACTTAGCCTTTTGACTAATGTTAAATTAGCCTTTATTGAGTTAATTAGCCTCAGTTTGTTATAAAGCTGTACACCAGAGTGCTGTTAATTTCTCAAATCTGATTGGTTTTCTATAACAGCAGATCAGACAGTAGTTCAGGATGCAAGGCAACTCATAAGTTTATATTAACACACTTGTTCCAATACTATTGTTCCTGTAGTATCAACTAATACAAAGTTACAGCTAAAGCATATTAAAAACATTTTGATATTTAACAAAGAAAAGCGTTGTTCATATGGTGAAGCTTTCTCTGAGGAGACATTTATGGAAGGGGTCTCCAGCATCAACACGTTGTAACAATCAGTAGGTTTTGCAACATCTATCTCTGTTGATTTTCCTCTCAAAGCACAGGGTAAAATCACAGATCTGAGATGCAGTGGTGTTATTTGCTGAACATGGCTTGGGAATGATTTTTCAAAGCCAATTGGCAACATTCGCATTATAGGATGTACTTTCACCTTCAAGAGTATGAAAGATATCACCTGCCTCTTATAGTGAGTCTACAGCTTGTCACCATATTTCCTAATTATAAACTAATCAGTTCCTCTTAATACGGGGAAATATTCCACTGCAGCACATGATAAATCAGATCCCAAATTTGCTTGTGAAGTAGGAGAGATGGTCCCTGCCACCATCCTTTCCACTAAACACATGGCCTGCTGCACTCACAAGTTTATAGTTCCTTTAGATTTTTAAATGATCACAGAAGACCTTACGGACAGAAGAAGGCACAAAATGTGCCACCTCAAAATACTTGAAACAATTTTGCTGTCTTTAGATTCAAATGAACAGTTTCCACTTTTTCCCACATCGCTGCTGTTTCCTAACCAGTCAGGCTTTGCCAACTCATTTCCCCATGGCCACATAAAAGCAGCCCTTTTGTTTGAAGGCTCAAGGAATCTTCCTCAGTCATGTGGCTATTGCATGGTCCATGCTAAGCCAACTCACTGACATGTGGCAGAAATCCTCCATCCAGAAAGCCATGGTGCATCTTAAGGAAGGCATATTAGCACCAAACTAATCCCAAACTACATGCACTGTGAAGTTTGTAATGCGTTGACTTAAAGTGGATTGATTTGATCATTATTATTCACCGAGTTGTAAGCACCCCTCCTGGCCTGTGCAAAGCTCACCAGATCTGATTATTGCTCTTTCAGGATGAGAAGTTGGCTCGCCAGGTGGTGGAGCTGGGCCTCAGGGGCACTGGCGAGGTCTGGAAGAGAGAGGAATTCGAGAGCAGGAAAGCAGCTGCTCAGGCCTCCAGGCTCTCCAAAAGGAGCGAGCAGAAGTAAGTTAATGTGTGCTGACTGCAGCAACGGATGATCTTCACACCATTGTGTGACCTCGAGAGTGCATATTTGCCAATGTGTTTTCCAGTAATTTCACAAGTAACATGTTTATTCTATATTTCAAAGACAATGAGCTGTGTAACAGCATAATGTCAGCAAAGTGTTTATGCTTTAGGTTTAATTCTGGATATTGAGATTAACATGAAGCTGGAAGCGTGGTAAAGAACCTGTCCGCTGCTAGTAGGAAAGGAAAAGAAAATCAGAAAATAATGCATTCTGCAGCCCTGTTTGGTTAAAGTTGGGTCATGGCAGAACATTTTACTATCAGCTGGAATAATATGACAAATTTAAAGAGGGTTTACATTAGTTTCTGTTGTACTATATGAAGGCATTTGGCCAAAAAATGTCACCAGATGAGTCTCATGTGTGATATTCTAGGACTGTGTTGCCTGGACTGGGATAAGAGTAAAAGCAGTGCTTTCTGTGTGTTTGTGGGAGTTTTGGGATGCCGTAAACTTGGACTCGCACTCTGCGATGATTGCATAGTTGGTGTGGTCGGTCTTCAGGAAACATTTTTGGAGCACTATATTTGTGTTTTCTCTGGCTGCTTGCGGCCAGCTCCCCTGCCTAAACCACCTGTAGACGTGTCTCTTTGGCATTCGACCCTACTAAAACATGGTTAGACATTCTTGGTTTCAGCTTAAGTAAAGTAATACATCAAAATCAAAATGCTGATTGAAAAAAAAAAACAGTTGCTGAAAATAAAGTCAAAAGCAAAAAAAAACCTACCAAAGAGCTCCTTTATAGTCTAGGCTTATCTGTGGTCTAAGTGCTGATCTTGATCTTATATTTAAATCATTTCAACTTGGAAGGCACCTTAAAATCTCATAATTGTTGCTACAGAGGCTTTGTCTTTAGCCCAACATAATTATTTTTAAGTTTATCTATGACGTTCACCAGTACCTCTGAGGCCATATTGTTATGCTGTTAAGGCTAATGGAATGCACCTTCTAATTAGAGATTTGAAACTGCACCAGGAATGACTGTCACATGTGGTCATCAACTGCCCCGTGTACCATTAAAAAGGGTGGTGCAGTAGCCTAAGTGTACTGACTCTGTATTTATGTAAGTGCTAATAGTTCCAAAAGTGCTAAATAGGGCAGAATAATGATTTACAGCTCTGCTGTGACATTTATACGAACATTATGTTCAATACAATATGTTGCGTAACATTCAGTCTTAATATTATCTGACACACTGAACAGTCTTTTTTTTCTGCCAGACACAGCAGAATTAAGCTGTGCATAAGCAAGTTTTATGAGTCGGCTACTAACAGGTCGTTTTCATCACATTCGGCGTTTCCAAGAGCTGCTGTTTTCATGAGCACTGTTTATCTCGTCTTTTGTCTAAGATTTGCTCGTCTCTATAGCTCACCTCATTCTTTCCCTTCCCCTTTCTCTCTTTCTTTTCTGCAAGCCCTCACATTCTCAGAGAGCTTTAGTGCCTGCAGGTGTATAAATAGAGCTGTTTTCAATTAGGATAAGCTTTGCCCATAGCGTGCATCTGATCAATGAATGCCCTTGCACCTGTGGTAATAAAATACTAAGGGAAGAGGGAGATTGTGCAGTGAATGCTAATCAGATGTTGCCCTTTTGTTACCCTGCTAAAGGCTAGTATATAACATGCTTCATTTGACAGCTTTCCATGGAGGTGTCTTGCCAGCAAAGTGCGAGACGAACAAACGAAGGGATTTTGCGTTGAGAGGACTTGTGTGAAACTCAAACCTCCACCCAATGAAGAAAACGTGAATGAAAGAGATGCCTGAATGAATGATGGCTGTTCGGGTGAATAGAGGTTCTGCATTTAGTTATGACTGCATTGAATCAAGGACAACAGTAAACTCAAGGTTTTCCTTTGTGTGATTAAACGGAGGCCAGGGACTGTTTGAATGACTCAGCCTCCCCAGGTCTCTATTTTTTCTCTCTTTCTGTGGTTTTCAGTGACAAATACAAATGACCCAAATAAAGTGTTGTTATCTGGTTTGTGAAAAGTTATTTTCACAAACCAGATTTGAAGTGTTAGAATTGGACCCTGTGTGTATTTGTCTCTAAGAGCACACAGTCAAAAACACACTGTGCATATAGTAATTCGCATACTGTTTAGATTAACACACAGTATCTAGACTAGAATATCAACTCAGAGCCCACTCATCACGTTTACAATTCACAGTATCTTCACAAATCTACAACTGCTAGCTGTGGATCAAAAAAAGTGCAAGGTCACACAGGTCTCAAAGCGCCAAGAAGAGGTCTGGTGGTTTAACGCTGTACTGATATAAGGTACTGGCATGAGCCCCAAAACCCGCAACTTGGCCAGTGCCCAGTATTAAATGTCAGCAGATGTCGTGACCTTATGCGCCCATAGCAGGCACTTATTTCCCTGCAGCAAGCTACCACAGTCATGCTCTTTGTCCATTGTTTTGTTCCTTCCAAAAAAGGCCTCCGCAAAATTCTAGTCTTTCTACCTCAATGGCCGGAGGAGCCATCCTTCCTTGGCCAAGTAAAACTGCAGCGAACGTACACTGTACACATGCACCCTGAGTGTTAATCCTTCGTCTGCATAGGCTGAAATTGGACCCTGTGTTTTCAAGGCATAGACAAGTAGGCCTGTACGAAGATGCCATGGTGTTCAGTGGTTCCTGGCATCAGCGGTTAGGTCAACATGAGGCATTTTCAATTTTTGACTAAAATGGAACAATGCTAAAATTATTTAGTGCAACTCCACTTTTAGCACAAATTTAACAAAGGTTTCTGAAAATATGAAAAACTGAAATACCATCTCTGTCACATGGTTCTCATGGCACGGCTCTGTTCACAGCACCTGCCATGATGTGAATCATTTAAAGGGGTTTTGCATTTTTCTTTCCATTTATATTATTTATATTGCCAAACAGTTATATTTAATAAAAATTTATACTTTATTTTTAGAATAATTCTTACAGTTGTATTATAAAGCTAAACAGATAACAAGAGTAGAAGAAGAAGTATTTTATTCAGCATTATAACACTGTTTATAACACCTATTATGGAACCCACCTGGTTTCTCATGAGAAGGGTGAGGATGTCATCAGTTACGATCATATACTGTGCGTTCTTTCAGAGTAGAACAATGGAACAGCTTTTCCAAAAATGAACTGTGTGTGTTGGATAATGGTCTTTTCCCACCTTTCATTGCTGAATGTTCCCGATGAATGGAACTGTATTTAAATCAGCTGAACAAATATCTGTATTCACTGGGCTTAAATGCCAGCTCTCTCGTTCAGCTTGTTAGCGTTGAAAAGAACTCAAAAATTGGCAAAAGCCGCTTCCTTGATAGATTTGTAATGCATCAAGGCAATCTGGAACAAATGTTCTTTTTAAAATTGTGTATACGCATGTGTCTTGAATGCGGTTGATAGCTGTGAACGTGCTATGAGCTGTTTCGAATGAAACTTGGCGGTGCAGAAATTAGCTCGGCACATGTGTGGCTCAAACCAGAGACCTGAAGGATAACAAGTTCGTTTTTGTGTGATGGAGCTCTTGTCACAAAACTAGCATACAACTTGTAATTGTATGATGAAGACCATGGGAGGGCATGTCAGCAAAGCTTATCTACAATTTACGATTTGGTAAAGGAAATAAGAATGTACTGAGCTTTGTTTAGCACATTTACATTTAGAGCACTTGTCAGTTTTGGATGTTGGCAGTGGACACATAGTTATTACTTTCTTAGCGCAACACCAAATAGAATGTGATTATACAGTAAATATACTATACAAGTACCCCTATAATTCTCTACTTCTGTATGACATGACTTCATAAAGTGGCTGTAGAACATTTCTGAGGTTCACCTTAACATTCTAGTGAATGAAACATTCAAATCTGATTGTCTTTAGAAGGCCAGTAGTGATATTCAGTGTGCTTTACTTAAGAAGACCTTATTTATGAGGCTCTTGTGAATTACTACAAACCAGGTTGCCCGATGACCAGGACCTTGGTTAGCTTTGTCCTGGAATCATCTGGCTCTGTGTGCTTGTGATCATTTTCACCACCACATGTAACAACTGTGTGGTCAAGACTTAAGATGGTTTCATTTAGACTGCTTTTCTAACTGATTAATCTTCATTGAGTCCATATCAGCTTCGAGATTAAGGGACTTAATCAGTGCTCACTCAAAGCTAAAACGTTCTAAAATTGGTCACCAAACCAATTCTAACGAGGAAGGCGGGCTGAATTTCTGTTATGGCCATAATGAAACCATCTGTTTGCTTGTTCTGCTTTTAACCATTTCCTCCCTGCATGCCATTTGTCATGTAAGCAGCATTTTTCGAAGAGGGGTCCAAGTTGGCGGTGCGGTGCGGTGCAGCACTTTTTCCACCCACCCACTCTGGACTTCTTAGTAAACCATTTTTATTAGGAACTGTTACAGTGGTTAGTGACCACGCAGAAGTAGGCAACGTATTCATCTTTATCCTTTACATTACACTCCAAGGCCTATGATGTGTGATGACTCATAACCCAGCCTCCAGTATCCTAGAACAGAGGTGGAAGTGTTTTTTACATTATATAGCTGCACAGCAAAGACAATAGACAGTACTGTCATCATCTGCTTTGTAGTTCGAACCTCCCCCCCCCCATCCTTTCCAAATGGTGGATATATATGATGGATTCTGCAGCAAACTCTAGCTTTTATGTTAAATGATTTCTCATGTAACACTTCCATAAGGAGAGGGCCACCTTTAAGTTTCCGTTGTGGTTGCATGGGACACTGGTACTGTGCTGAAAAAGCACTGACGATCCAAATGACTGAAACATTCTACAATTAACTGTGACTGTTGCTAAGTAATTTGCTGCTGAAGTTGCTATACGTCTATTCCAACACATAATGCACCTCGACTATACTATTTAATAATCAACTAACAATAAAAATAACTTTGCCTTGTATTTTAATCACTTTAATATAAGAACAACTTAAGCAGTCAGGTGTAGTATTATAAATATTTCATTATTTTCAGAATTTGTTAAGATTTTCCAGGGATTTTTCCCTATCAGTTCCATAGCTTATATCATAGGTAAGCAGACAAGAATTTAGCTTTGACAAATATTACACAAATAGTTATAAATAGCAATGTTCTTTTCTTTTGCTTATTTCTTCATGGAAATGAGCAATGAAAAAAAGTGATGCACTATGAGCTAATTCAGAAACCAGGGGCATAAAACGAACCTAATTTAGCATTGTGTTTCGGTTTTGGCTCCATTAAAATTAATGTTCAGTTTACAGCTTAGTAACAAATGTCCCAAAGACACAGATCATCTTTTTCATTTCTTTGAGTTTATATAATAATATAATTGCCTTCTTATGTCCTTTAACAGAAAAGGAGGGAAAAGACATTTTAGCACAAAATTTGTATGTTTTTTGTTGTGTGTGTGTATGTGTGTGTGTGTGGGGGGGGGGGGGGGGGGGGGGATGGGAGCCAGTCAATAAAAGCAAAACTACATCCACTGCATTTTGTATTTACTATTTACAACATATGCTCTACATTTTCACCCTTATGCTCTGCACATTTTCTTAGCTGTCATATTTGCTTAACATTTTCCTATTGGTTCCTGACTTTTTTGGACATGCTGTATACTGCACAAACGTGAAAAAAGTGTACAAACCTGCAAAGAAAGACGAAGTGCTTCATAGTCTCATGGTTAAACTGGTTATTCAGATGACTAGGATTCATGTTGCTTTTAAGTTACAGTGTGGTAAATGGCCACCAAGCTAGAGTATGATTAGAAGCTCTTACCAGCTGATGAGGCTAAACCCACAAAGCCAACATGTGCAAAGCAGATTAATGTAATAACCCATGGTTGTGTGTAATGGAGGAATACAGCTCCTGAACGTGGGCTATAGCTGAAGTCATGTTTAGGTCTTTAATAGTATGTTATTATAGGGCTGAAAAAGAATCAATCATAATTAAGTATGGAAGATTCATTAAAGAGACACACCAAAATGGATAGGTAAGTTCATACTTCCTGTCTGAAAGTATTCAATCCTCTGGCAGAAATTAAGTGAAGAGTGAGACATTATATAATTCTCTTTGCTCGTTGGATTGCTTATGGAGTGGAACCTAGTCAGATTTCTGTCTTAGACTCATTTAATTTGAAAAGGAAAAAGTCTCATATATTTAAGATGTTAAAATGAGGTACAAATTATTCAGCTTGGGGAAAAAAATGTAACAAAGGATTAGCTGACGCCTGTGTTAATAACATTACAGCAACCCTTTGGCTCCACGTTTTTAAATGCAAATCAGTAGGTCCAGAGAAAAAACACAGATTATGTTATTAATTATCTCTTGTATTTAAATGTATGACAGCTGTGGGACTCATTTACAGGGCACCTTCTAACACATGCATGAAGAGTTAGTAATGAGGGTAGAACAGGGAGTACAGCATGTGTAATTGATACATTTGGCTCAATTTAATCAGAGGTGACAGAGGATTTCCAAAAAAAGAGAGTTAAGTAAATTGTCATGCTGTGTGGAATTTCCCTTGACGTTCAACAGACCAAAATAATATTTTCCATAAGATTCTTTTCACCCAAGTACCCTCAGGAAAAATATTCAAAGTACTGTAAGTGCTGATTTTTTAGAAATCACTGTATTATTTAAAGTTGCCATCTGCCTAGTATTGAGCTCAATTTTATTCTCCTTAACTGTAACAAAAAGGTTTTCACACATCTGTCACTCCCTAAAATACCCCAGACTCCTTCAGGGAATCTTTTCTTTTGGGATAATCCAGCCGAGTCATTTGTTTGTAAATTGTGGGCGAAGCTCAGTTTTATGATGGATGTCAAACATCTTCCAACTAAGGGATTTTGAAAACATTTCATCAATAAGGCCCGAAATGATCTGCCGTAACAAATTTCAAGGTGGAAACGAGACTGCAGCATTTAATGATGATTAGGATTCGGTTAGTATCAAATTTGTTTGACGTAGGTGATAGAATAGCATTGAGTTAGTGCTCAGGGCAGTACATTGTATTGAATTTCTTTATTATATTCCAGGCGTTAAACACTGCCTCTCCTCTCAGCTGTACAAACAGATACTAAATTTGAGCTTGAGCACAGCTCAGAGATAAATCATTATTGAACATGTTGGACAGTGCAAAGTTAGGGGAGCGCCACAGGAAACACCTTTTGTCGTGCATTTGATAAAATTGTGCTTATTTTGCTGGGCTTCAGTCTCTCTGGTCCTTAACAGTGCTTGGTTATGGATGCCTTGTGATTTCTTAGTTTCGGAGACGTTTTTTTATTAGTGTAGTAAGTTGTCGGAGAACATCGATTTGGCCACTCTCAAATCATTTGCAGTTGCCCTAACGTTAGAGGAAAAAGTCCACGTGGAAGAAAGGTCAAATGTAAAGTACAGTTTAAACATCTGCTTGAGGTAGGAGGATTTATGAGGAACTTTGGCCTTCTCATGCTAGCGGTCATCTGTCCAAAGCAAGCAGCTGTCTCCAAATCCTGTTTATCCTGTGTTTTCATGCAAGAGTGAAAGAGAGAGGGAGAGAGAAAGAGAGAGAGAGAGAGAGAGAGAGAGAGAGAGAGAGAGAGAGAGAGAGAGGGAGAGGAAGTGGAGGGCAAGGATCTAAGCATCATTCATATCAACACACAAAATAATACTTTTGTGACTGTAAATGTACTTTGTATGATAAATGTACTTTACAATGTATTATGAATGCATTTGAGGAAAGAGTGAAGAACTACAGTCATCATCAAACTGCCACCAAGCAAGTTTTTTTTTTTAGCAGGAAGACAAATGTCTCTTATATGACTTCCACATATTAATCATTAACATTTTTGTAAAATGTTTGCAAATCTCTTGCCAGGTCTTTACTTTCATGAACTGTTAGACTAGATTGTAACAAATGGAGCCATCCAGCCAAAGTGTTTTTGATGCATCTGCCAGTATGTAGCTGAATGGAACATATTAGAGATGCCAAAGCATTTGCTGAATAAATTGTTTGAAAGATTATTACAGGAGGTAAAGGGTCCCATGAATCTGTCTTGCTCGTAAGCATCCCCTCACACTAATGTGTTATTTATATTGCTGTAAACACATTCAGAGATAGTTCATAGATCCTCTGGCTCCAGTGACAAGCCATTTACCCCCAGCAGAGACTCATAATACTTTGTGGTGGGTCCATATTAGGACAAAGCCTTATTTCTATCAGGATTCATTTTAAGGTCGTCAGAGTATTTACAGTAATGAAAAGTCTGAGAATTCCACATTAGAAGATTGAGGATCATGAAACCCTATAAAGTTTGCCCTCATAACTTGGGTAACTCAGTCCTGTTTGATTGATTCAGTCTCAATTCTATTTCTTTTTTACTAATCACACATATCCCTTTGCTTACATGTTACCATTTTTAATAATAATCAAACTGTAGCCAGTAATAATGTCTTTAATTTAATAGCTCTTTGTACATGGTTTTATAATATAAGAAATATTCATTCATTCATTCATTCATTCATTCATTCAGTTCAGTGTGTTAAACTCCTCTATGTGGTATGTTTAGGCAGGTGAGGACACAGTAATCACATTTGCCCAGCAAGGCAGCTTGATTGAGGTGGTGTTGGGACGATTTGTCACTGGATTGATCCTACTGCTGAAAGTAAACCAGATGTGCTATGTATTAGGGGTTGTGGTTGGCATTTTATTGTGATATGAGCTGTTATTGTACTGTTCCTTTTAAATCTGTAATAATGTGATGAGAAATAAGTCTCAAAATATTTTTCAGATATTTCAGACTAATTCAGAGTTAATCAATTAGATTCATCATAGGGCAAAATCTCCTGGAGCAAATACTGTTTTTGCCACTTTTTCTTTATTAGGTGGTAAAATGTCCCCTATACACTGTATAGTTATATACTGCAGTAGGTGTTAATGGTAGGACAGTATTTAAATTTTTCCCTATTTTTAAAGGTCCTTAATTTTAATAGTACTGTAAAAATGGGGGCATTGGTGGCTCAGTGGTAGGTTTCTCGCCTATCATGCAGAAGGCCCAGGTTGGATTCCCAGCCAATGCCTCAACCCCAGCCACTGGATGCAGTGCCGGTCCCAAGCCCGGAAAAATGGGAGGGTTGTGCCAGGAAGGGCATCCGGCATAAAACGTTTGCCAAGTTGTTGTGCGGACCAGTTGGTCCACTGTGGCGACCCCAAACAGGGAGCAGCCGAAAGCAACTACTACTACTGTAAAAATGTCAACACATTTTACAGTTTTATTGAAATGATGTACCTTGGATGGGTGTGTCAGGACTAGAGAAAACGTGTTGCTAGTTAATGATCCTGGCTCTGTTAAGACTCATCAAGCAAACTTATAATAGAAATTTACAGTGAGAACTGGGGGGTTATGGTCACATCATTATGCTTCCACTCTATTTTTATTTCTATTTTTGTCTTTCACACTTGTTTGCTTTTTGTTTTGTTTTCTTTTGTTTTGTTTCGTTTTACATCTCGACATCTTTTCAAACTGTTGTTGCGTCACAGTTGTCAACAAATTGTCTGCATTGGTCTGATTGACAGGGAAAAGTTCAATGCCCTCGTACCCATATAGAGAGGAAGCTCAATTTTGCTGTTTTGAAATCCAGATGTCTGTGGCATTATCAGGGTTTAGATTTGTCAGGATACTGTCCAAATGAATCCAAATGTCACACTTTTCTGTTGTGAAGCTGGTGTGTCTCAATCATTCTGAGATCTTTATCCTTTTGACTCTGTAGTATGCAGAATGGAGTTTGGGACACAGCCTTGAATACTCAATTAATGTAGACATATGGACTTGCCACTCTCAGCCTTTTGATTGGTCCACACTAATTAAATATTTGAATCTTCACATTTCTTCTACAGAGGAATTCAAATGCACAAACACCAAAGTTATCTCCTGTCACCTTTTTAATTATGAAACATAAGATAAATCGGGGTCTGAGTGTCAATCAGTATGTGAGTATACTGAAACCATTATCTGATCATTTGATCACTGCGTGCTACCACTATGTAATAACTAAGTCTTAATCCTTACAAATGAGCCTTAATGAAGTGTAGTTAATTTTGAAAAGGAAATAGATGATGTTTATGCATTACATAGGAGGCTATTTTATGCTCTCATAGCGTGATTTTCGGTGTTTCTCTTGCTACTGGATGGGGTAACCCCATTTACGCACCTCCTCAGCACCTGTGTTTACATTGGGGCCTCAGCCTCCATGACCTAGCAACTCACACTGAAGATGAAGTGGGTTCCCAGTCTTCAAATATGTGCTGCCCCTGCACTTTCACCACTACGCGATTCCTCTAAGACTTCCATTATGAGCATTGGCCAGAGAAGGGTATAAATTACATTCCTCCCTCAAATTTAAGTTTATTTTAACATGCAAGGGGGTAAAAAAGAGGAGAGCCTGTGCAATATTACTACAGTGTAAAGGTATGGAGTAAGAATTTTATGATTGATTTTACATTTTACTGGCCGACATAACAAAACCCTGTGAAGGTGTACCACTTAATTTTGCTCTAAATTATCAGTTCAAAGGCAGGCAAAATTACTGCAGGTATAATTGTAATTGTAGAGGTCTAAACGAGGACCTGGGAAAAATTTGAGAGAACTAGAAAATCAAAAACAAGGAAATACCAGGAGAACAGGAAACACAGGAAACCAAGGAGACTTGGCTCAAAGACAAAGTAACACAAACAGTCACAAACAAATGAGTATGTATCAGACTAAGAAGACACTGTGTTAATTGGTGATGAAAAAATACAATCTCACATTTGTCTCAATATACTGTAGTATCAGTACAATGATTGTTTAAAATGGGTCATAGATTTAGGTTGAGCATTGCTTATTTTGCATTGATGTTTTCTCCCTAGAGAATGTCTAAAGTTTAAATCTTTCTTTGAGGCTGATGTTGGATAGCTGTACAAGTTAAGCTGTTTTATATACTGTATGTTTAGATTGTGTTCCAGCAAAACCAGAAGGGTCTGACATCTCTGTAAATACGTACTTGTGCATGTTTATGGGTTGGCTGTTTCATTCATCTAAAAAGAAGAGGATGTGATTCTCTGTCCAGTTCAGTTCTACACAGCCATTAATACATTCAGAATATGTATTCATTATATCTACTTTTATTTTGAAAATAAAAATGTGGGCAACATCTGTCCAGAATATTTTGTGCATGACTGTAGAAAAAGTTACATTATACAAAAATAGCACATCTGAGACATCTCACTCTTGTGTGCGAAAACAAAGCATTTTCCTCACAACAATTTTGGAATTCAAAACATCTGGAACACCGACTGTTTGAGCTAAGGACTTTTGACAGGACCAATATATTTCATGACAGGGGTTGGATACTGATATTAAAGTGTAACACACACTATTGGATTTGGTTTACAGCTGGAACCTTTCACTTTGCAGGAATGAAAAGCATCTATTCATTCAGAGTTACAGTGACATTTGTCGTGTGAGGCTTTATGGTTTCTCTCGCTTCATGTCATTTACATTTTTTGGACTGTTCAGTGCACCAATAATGTACATTTTTAGGCTTCTCTTTATTATTGTGATAATTACACCCGAGAGTTGTGTATAAAGCATAAAAGACCATCTGAAATCCATTAGGAGCAAGAATTTCTTTTATTACACTTAACTGTGATTAATTACTTCCTTGATGTATCCCTATTTTGAAAAGTGACTATGTGCACAGGGTCAAGCATTCAAGAGGCACAGCTAAAAGAACATCCAGGAATAAAAAAAAAAAGTTAAAATAAAAAGTAATTTAAAATGTAATTGGACATATTTAAATAATGTGATTCCTGCACTTTTTAGAACAAGATCCAAAGACACGCACATACATACCTTGTAATCTCAGTCTTAATTTTGACATCATGCAGCTGAGTGGCATGTCTTAAATCCAAAACACCCTGAAATTGGATGTAAATAGCAAGGCCCATGGTCTGCATCAACACCATATTTCAAGGCCACTTAGGCTTGTCCTCTAAGGACCATTTATCATAGCCCTATAAAAATAGTGACGGATTCAGATGCTCTGAGACCGCATGACCAGGCAGCAGAGTCCAAGACAAACCATTTCCCCCAGACCTGTACTCCTAGGAGTCCTTCCATTCACTATATAAAATCTATATAAAAATACATGTTTGCCTATATTTTTATTATTCAGTAAAATCTCATACTTTGCATGTTTCCTTACTCAGTATCCATACAAGTTCTTATACGAAAACGTCCATGTTAATGTTAATGTCCATGCTAACACAGAAGAGCAAACAGTTATCTTCGTCTCCATCTTCACCACAAATAGCTGCCAGAAAGTAACAAGCTTTAAAGGTATGCCGGATATGAGGAGTAGTGTGGTCGATTTTGTTGGA